>JASANE010011154.1:0-32791 GCA_030248225.1 Trileptium ribeirensis
GATAGGTAACATTGTTACTAGCAAACTATGGCGGAAATATCTATATCACGAATAATTGTGCAATGAATGCATTTTTCGCAAAGCGACAAATGGGAAGATAATTAGATACCATTATAGTGGTTGTCTGAATTTGCTTTAAGAAAATTGTTATTGAATTACTGTTACGCGAAACTATAGGCTAGGCTAGCAAATAGTCAAGCCAAACACTGTGGTTTTTTGTGAATCAGTCAATATCGTTCTTTCCTATAATACACCTCGTCAGCCTTATAGTGGTTGTCTGAATTTGCTTTAAGAAATTTGTTATTGAATTACTGTTACGCGAAACAATAGGCTAGGCTAGCAAATAGTCAAGCCAAACACTGTGGTTTTTGTGAATCAGTCAATATCGTTCTTTCCTATAATACACCTCGTCAGCCTTATCTTAGGGTCATGGCCTAGTACAGCCACTGCTCACAGTCACTGGCATGTATTTAAATAATCATTGTAAGCGTAACGAACATCGCAGTGTACAAATCATTGGACATGTTGTAATAACGGGACACAGCTGCATGGCGCAACTTTCTAACACCCTACCCGTACGACCCCGGCTATCGTAACTTCAAGGATGGACCATAATTTACGGATTTTGGCCGTCCCTGGTCAGACCCAAGAAGCTATAGAGCTTAGCAGGCTACAGGCGCGCTTCACGAGGTGTGTTCGGACCCCACCTAATTGGTTGAGCACGTGTCTAGTATCCCGTATGATTGCTGAGGTCCCCCATGGAGGCTTACACTGACACCTGCTCACAGGCCACTATTCCTATTGCGATCTCATTCGGAAGTTGCTTGGATCTCTCGCTTAATTTAATACAAGTATAAGTATGCACGAGATAGGTCAGATTGCGATGCGAAAGTAATTGAAATTTGTCTCTGTCCTATCCTCTTCGGGCACGAGTTCACTCAGCAGAAGGGAAGGTTTGACCCGGGGGGGTTGGTCCACAGCGTTGCGACAGTTCTCTGAAGGTTTATAGTCGGATTTCCGATTCTACGTGATAGTGTAGTCGCTAACTGATGATGGATTGTTTTACTATGCTAATGTATTTTGGGTGAGTAACTTTAAGACTGCTAGTATTGATGATCTTTGACGGGTGTGATAAGTTATATAATTCTGATGGACTTTGCTCTCAATCTTTCCTTGATTTCATTCCTTTGATTAGTAAAGAACACAAACGGCACGCGTCGACGCTTGATCGCCGAAGGCCTCGGCACGAGTCGCTAGTCAATGGATCGGACAAAACATGTAGAACATGTAACCGCTACCAGAAAACGAACGCTAGACAACCCAAGTAAATTTTCTTTGGAGTTTATTGTAAAATATATACAAGTACGACATGAAGCAGGATACATCAGTAAAATCACCATGGAGCTATTACAAGAGGGTACACGAAGTTGGTCGGATGCCGACAATATTCACTACTTCGTTAACGATCGTAATTTCTGCAGTTTCTTCCGAGAGTTCAATTTCAGGATATCATCGGTCAGCTGTTGTACTCGGAAAACGAGCTCTACTGAGCTTCTCAATTTGAGTTGCCCTATTGTTCGTAACGAAGGTTTAAAAATCGAGGAACGACCCTTCAGTCGAAAAGGTAGTAAAATTATTGTTCGCTCTGAATGCAGTGGTATCGAACGAACAAAATGCATGCCAAAAGATAGGACAGCGACAATGACACAAGTAGTATACATGAAGGTAATGATACAAAATAATGCATTGGATAGCTCAACAATGGTATTGCACAATATATTGTACAACATAAGAGAATAGATAGTTTAGGCTGCGAGTACAAAATTGTCCCGAGGTCCTAGGTGGAAGTTGAAACAAAAGCCGTGGTTCTTAATACTCGACCATTAATGTATGAGCTATAGTTCCCTAATAACTCCCTTGGTTGCCGGACGGCTATGTAGCTAATGCATCATTTACGATAAGATGCGTGCGCCTGGGCCAAATTATTTCACGCGTCCAACCCAACTAGTTAGGGTGAACTATAGCTTAGCCGGACTACTATGGTGCATTTTTATGGCTTAGATAGTCTTTGATAAACAGGGAGATTAGCTAGGCTCTGCGTTACAAACGGAGCGTCCGGCTGAACTGTCGATTGAGAAATTTTATTTAGTATTGTGCTTAGTGTAATAGCATTTTGTTCTATAGTATTTTCACATTAATTCTAAGTTATATATTTGTTTTAATATATACAATTAACCTTTTGAGCTGTATGCCGCTTTTGGGGCATTATTTAGATATGTATAATATAACGAAATTTTCGAAGACTAAATAGTTTATGGCTTAAATTATAGGGCTCAGCTGAAGGCCTCGTGACAAAAGCATAGTCCAACTCGACACTCGATGACAAATGCATAGCCTAGCTAGGCTATTCAATATTTTAATAGTCAAGCTGGACTGTATGCTTGACGTAGTAGATAGTCCATTTGAACGCGCTACGTAATTAGGACCATGCGCACGCATCTTACTGTAAAAGATGCATAATACGGTGGTTCTGGTTAGGTACTCCCGGTCTCAAATACTTCACAAACTGATGGTAGAAGTTATAATCCTAGAGTGTTTGACAAATCGTACGTTTGAACAACGTTGTTCGCCTGGGGTGGCGTTGTGCAAAATCACGGGAAAAAGCTGTCGCGTCCGCAATGGTGCCATTCGGTGCGAAGAGGGGCGGTTGCAAGCTACGAGCAAAATCCGTTCGCATGTCGAAATACGGGCAGGAGAGGCGAATAAACAAAGACAGCACCATGCCAGACTCCAAAACTTCTTGCTAGTAAAGATTCATTCTCTTGTAGTCCCGTTTCCTACTAAGCTGTTTTGGGAGCCAGATTACTCCCACCGATGAGTAGGTCCAGTGCTCTTTAAAAGACTAGAGCCGTACTTGCGTTGTGCATAAGTAAAATAAAAATGTGATTTGCCAAATTTCCTCCGTACCGACAAGAGCTCTTGTGAGACTGCTATCTGAAGAGTTACAATGGAACAATGTTAAAATTCTGTCCCGCCGACTCGATATTTATCCCAAAAGTCAAATATTCAAACGCTCTACGGTTTGCAGCGCGCTTCGGATTGTTGACATCCGTATACCGATATCGGATCGTATTGCAATTTTTGACAGGTCGGAGCTCGTTAAAAGGGAAGGTTGGACATTAAGTTAAACTAAGGGCTGACCTAGGCGAATTTGATCATTTGCCATTCAGCTTAAAACCAAAATTGAGAGTCGCCTACGTTCTCCTCGATCGGTATCCTCGAGATGGGGACAGCCATAAGAGGCTAAAAGGGGACGCCTTCGTGTGATACCGGTCGGCTAGGACCAAAACTCCGACACGTCCTAGACCATACTCATAGCTGGGTTTCGATTCAACTCAACTAAGTCGGTCTTTCTCGGAGTGAGATTATGATGCGTATAGACCGCTCGGCTATCGTGCAGGTAATCGCTTGACAAAGGGTGACGTATATCAGTCACTTGGCAATACAACAGGTATCGGGATTACCGGATTGAGGGTTTGAGGAATGTTGCGACTCAGCAACTAAGGACGTCGTTGGTGGATCAACCGTGGTCAATCGGATACTTCAGTTCCTTTTCCTCTAGATGTCCGTTTGGGTTCACACCTGTTTTCTGGGGACGAGTGATCGCCGGTATATAAGTCGCTTTGCGGCGATGGCTGATCCGCTGAACCACGAACCCTATCAGGTAAGTTGCCTTCGTCTCGCGCTCTCTGCGCTGAACGTTTCCCTAGTGCCGGTGCTCGGGTCACAGGCAGTAGTCTCGCCTTTTTGAATTTTGCCCTATTTTAGCCTTGGATTTAGAGGACTCGCTTACTACCGCTTTGGTTATTTTGTCGTATTCATTATTTGTATACTAACTGAAACGAGGGGAACTTGATATTATTTACGTTTGGTCCGGGTTTAGCGGTTAAGGCGGCACTAGGGGTTCGTACCACGGTAAGTGAAAGGTGGATAGCGACACTCGCGTGAACCTGTATCGTGGTGTGTTCATTTACTGGGAGCGAAGCTCGTACTGTGACAGTTTAGAGCTCTCGAAGCTCGAGTGAGAGGCCGGTGCCTTCTCTTTTTCTTTTTACTCAGTTGACCTTGAAGTCTTAGAAGACGCCACCAAGACTGAGACTTTACCCTAGATCCTATGGTATAACTTTACATCCTCATCCCACTTACGGCACGAGATTGAACACCTGGTTGCCGTCGAGAGTTTCGGCTTCCCGGCCGTCAGGCCGATGGACGAAACTCGGCAAAATCGGTAAATAGTTTGAAGCTACGAGGACTTAATCCTGGACCTATTATTCTTGATTGATCCTAATTACTAGCTTAAATTTTTCCTATTATAATTCACCCGGGTTACCACCGCAGCGTGCAGTGCATAACCCAAGTAAAGTTGAGACTACGGTTGATTGGGGCGGGTGATAAGAATGGCCAGCAGGCTTTCACGTCGTCAGCGTCGCCTTTTTGGATGGCGTGGAAGTGTTCTCAGGCCAACCAGAGCGTAAACTGTTACAATAGTTACGTACAACATGATGAGGGGCACCTTAGAAGAGGACGATTTGTGCCTACGTTGTAAATGATATTTTGGAAGTTGACGATCAATTTTCAAAGACCACTTACTCCTAGGGACAGTCCTTTCATTGGAAGGTCCGGAAAGACTAGAGGGCGTGCCCTTACGCTAGAGGGGTTTAGATATGAAAGCTAAAAATTAGTACAAATTTTACTATCGGGAAAAGGGGTGTTCGGTGCCAGGTTCATAGAGGTGTATCCTAGCGAAATGGTTTCCTGAATCTAGGTTGCTAATAGGGTAGCCCTACTGTATAACTGTAAATTGAGGCCTGGGGGCCCTATCTACCACCTAGGGTGCCAGACTCACAACGGTCAAAAGTGGGTCTTGATTATGTGCTCAAGGGGCATTTGTATCAAGTTTGGAGGTGTTATTCCAGATGGTTACTACCGGTTTTTCAAATCTAGTTACCTCCGTGGGTAGTTCATTTAGTGGGCTATCTAAAAATCCGACGTTGAGGGGTTTAAATGCAGGTGCTCAAAAGTGGTCCAAAATAACATCATTCATATAGGAGTAAGTACATGTCAACTTTGGATCATTTAGCAAGAACCGATTTTGTGTCCCGGTACATTTTAATGAACATTCTGGGCACTTTTGTTCCTGATCCTCAATAAAAGTCCACGGGGGCGTTTAGCCTACGTTTAGGTCGAAGATAGTCCGACTCTAAGATTGATCCAAAATAGCATAATTTAGATGGACGGCAAATTTCCTTCAACTTTAGATTGATAGGTGGCGTTTAGTTTTGGGTACGGGGGAATTCTATCGAACTTTTTGGGTAGTTCTGTTCGTAGGCTATAGTAAAAGTCTGTGGGGGCGTGGGGGCCTATGTCCTACCCTTGGATCGAGTACGGGTCTATCCTAAAGATAGTTCAAAATCACGGGTTGGCCTTTGTCTTGATAGGGTCCATTAATCGTATTTCGAACCTAGGGGCCTTATGCTATTCGCGAAATCTTACAAAACAGGGTCTTTACTGAACTGGACAGCAGAGCCCGACATTCGGACGTGGTCTTTTCCTTCTTGGCTTTTACCCTTCTGCGTCTCCAATCCCCGATGAAGTGTTTTGTTGCTGTGTTGCTGGTGGTGCGTTGTATGTTGTTGCAATGCAGTGCAATTTCCAGTGTATTGCATTCTCTTCAACGCTGGTAATTTGAGATTTATTTGGAGGGCTGCAGGCATAAGGACGAGCGTGCGACTCTGTCACCGTGCAACAAAAGCCTATGATGACATAGAGAGAGAATGGAGAGAAATCTGAATGCAAACTCACACCCAGTGTACATATCTGAACCCAGAATATATATATGACCTAACGGGTCACAATGACGAAATAAAATAAAATCCAAAAAGTCAAGGATCAAAATGGCTCTGTAAAAATTTGAGGTTTTTGCTCTCATCGAGTCTGAGGAAAAACTTTTCTCAGATCCGAGCTAATTTCAGAGGGTGGGGGCCTATGCTAGATGTCGTGTTTTGTCCCCAGTTTGGAGTTAGTCGCGTTCCCATAACCAATATGAGTTATTTTAACCCTGATCGCCTGCCCACGATCCTTTGTGATGATATGATTCCCTATAGATTACTTGCCAGTCAATAACTGTCTAATCGAGGGATCCGAGCTATTTGCTAAATTACTTGTTCCTATAGATGGTACCGAACACGTTGGATGAACTGCAAATACTAACATCCGAGCGCCTCATAATTCTACAAAGTTGGTACTGCAACATGAATTCAAAGCGAAGCGGATGCTCGGGTCTGCACTCCAAGAAGATTCCTATAAAGTCGATCAACCTTAAGAAATTTTGACATTCAATGCACAGTCCGACAAATCGCGATACAATAAGCGAATAATATAATCCGAACGCTACCATCCTGATTCATTGCGTCATTAAAGTAAGGTACGTAACACTTGTTTTGGACCTGACATGCAAGACCCATCCATCATGGGTCTGGTATACTGGGTGTTATATTTCTTTCAAATGCGTCCATGGTACAAAAAGAATGGGGCGACAAAATTAGAGTGAAACTCAGTGTCACCCTGGGCGCAACGGTTTATCGTGATGGCTGCACAATTAAAGGTGCTAGAGCCGCACCCGGACCTTGAATACATTTGAAAATCACGATATTTAAGCGCGACTCCTGCTAATTTTACAAATTTCCTTGAAGCAATGTATAACTATGAATCATTGCATAAACCCGATATGATTTAGAGCAAGAAGCAATACGATTAGTCTGTTCTGTGGTTGGTATTAATTGACTGAAGACAATGCAAACCTAACGACATTGATTTCAGCTTAGAAATTTGAACCGGGCATAAATACGCACACACCAATTTTTACACAGATTTACCAAAAACCACATGTACATGACCATGTGCTGTATTGAATGATGGTTATTATACAAAGAAAAATCATAGCGAAGGTCAGCTAAATATCCCGATAAATCATACGGTGCAAAGCAATTGGTTAAAACCTTGATATTTATTACTCGAGTTTAATCAGTCCTAGAAATTTTTACGTCACAGCCTATACCTAGGCCACGCCTCGGCCTTGGCGCCGGGCTTTTCCCTTAAATTTTCCTAACTCGAGCACAACGAATAAGTTTTAAGTACCCACACGGGACACAGTGGGGCCAGTAAGGCCCGCGTCCCTTTTTTACTTAAAACGCTTTTGGTTCGGCCCCAAACGCTGTATGAGCGCCGAGCAGTCAACTAAAGTTAGTAAATTTTACAGCTATCTCGAAACCCAGCAATCGAAGTAGCACGTGTCCCGATATAAGAATCAAATTCACCAAAAAGTTTTTACCGTGATCAGCTCAGGGAAAAATCTCCAAAGCCCTAACTTGGCTCAATAGGCTGGAAAGTTGGATCCCTAATATCCAAATAATTTTATTTTGTGTTCTACCTATGATCACAGGTAATCAGAGACTTCGACCAAAATTTGTCTAACTCAAACTCGCGCAAGAACTTTTGACCGAAATTAGAATGGTTCCAGGAAAATGCTTGGTGTAGCTATTCCAGAACGAAGGGACCGCCATAGCGCGGACGGATAAATCAACTCACATGGCCACCTGTTTGCTACTGTCAGACTCAACATTTTAAGGGAAATGTTGCTAGTAATAACGTCGGAAAATACACTAGATATAACCGCGGAGCCGGTCAGTAGAGTGGACCGAACTCCGTCGTGTCGAAATCAGGCTGATTCGATGCCGTCGGACGTCACGTCCGACCTCGAAATTTTCGCCTGTATACAAATATACGATTTTGTCGCTATCTAATCCCAGTCGATTTTCTGTCGCCACTTATTTCTGAGATTTTGTTGCAGTCACCAATCAGAAAAGTTGGAAAAATTTGTCTACAGTAAACTGGGAACCCAATTTGGGAGAGTCGGAAAACAATGAGGAACCATCTGCCAAACTGGGGCGAAGGTCGAAATTTGTTTTAACACTTTTAGTCTTTTTGTTTACGTCTGACAATCCAGACGTTCCAACGCTGAAGCAATGTAATTCTTCACAGAACTAGAATGATTATTATTAAAATTATTAAATATTATTATTATTACTAGAATTATGAAAATATCAACTTAGAACTATCAAATTAACCCCTAAACCTCGATCCAATTTCGGCTACTACAACCCTATATATAACATACAGTAACGTGTTAACATTACACGTTAATATGTCTGTCTGCCATCAAATGGAAATAACAACGAGGTTACATGGGATGTCGGTCCTTTGTTACGTCCGCCTTTCCCCAATAATTCCATATGCTTCCTGCACGAGAACGTGCGAACATTGCACGTTTGTATAACAGTCTGATTGATGTTTTTATTTTTCGTTATAGCGCTGTCGAAAGGATACCGACGTTGGAAGCTCACAGAAGGTCAACGCGCCACGAGTTGGTCCTTTGTTTTTATCTTATAACATAGTTACTATTAATTATTAATGTTACTACTATTTAGTTAATATTTAATTAAAGTTAGGAGGTAGACAAAAAGGAGGACACATGTGAGAAGGAAACAAAAGAGAGAAGAAAGAAAAGAAAGATAAAATAACGGGCAGAAACGAGAGAGACGAGCAAAGAAGAGACTCAGCACAAAAGAAAGCACCGTCGGACGACACCACAGACAAACCAGAACGACCGAAAAGGTCGATTAAAAAGAGGCAAAAAAGGAAACGAAAAAGAAAAGAACGGGGCGCGAGAAGGTTGTGGAAGCAAGGGGTTCCCAAGGGAATTTTGAGGGACCCAGGTCAAATTCGTTCCCAGGACGAAAAACGGGTTCAATGATACCAAACACAAGGGGGGAGTAACATTGGGACCTGACCCATACGTCGATATATATATTAGCATAGGGAGCTTTAACGGGCTCCCACGCATTAACGGCTTTGCGGGTCAATGCCCCTAAGCGATCGTTGAACTCTTGAACTCGCCATGAGAAGGCGATCCGTATGAGTGGTAATACCCAGATCCCACGGGTAAAATTTACAAAAGTACTAAAATGGTGAATATAGAGAGGGTTTTGTCAAAGGTGGCAGCGTTATTTACGGTTGTCCAGAGTGGACGGTAAGGCGAACGCAAACCCGCCGGGTATATTTGGAGTTGTCTTGACGATGAGGGGTAATTTGCAGACTTTTGAGTTTAATAAAATTTTCGAAATTTTGTGCCCACTATTAGACTTAGGCGATTTTGGAGCGTACTTAAGCGGGTCACCACGGGTCAACAGATGGTCTGACTGAGACCCGCGGCACATGGTTGGGTTCGACTTATACTCAAGGTGATCCGATACCATCTCTAATTTCCGACTCCTCCTACATCTGCTAATTTCAAAACATATATGAATATATGAATACAAAAACATAGCATCTACGGCGGACAAACATAAAAACACTAAAAATAATTAATAATGCATACATGAAATAGCATGGCGGGCAATGAACAGACAAGGTTATACGCAGGTAATATGAGTCCATGGCGCTATGGGAGACCAGGTTCATGCCATAGGACATGTAGTCGACACATGCCGGGGAATTCGTTGTAGCCCTCCGCGGCGTTAACGGACCCCAAAAAGAGTACGGGCCAACGTAACAGGTCGGAAGGGCTATGTTACAATATAATGCGTCAAGATTGTTGTATAATAGCACCGTTCGTTAAATTGTAGTGACATATTTGATATAATAAAGTTATTTTAATAAATTCGTCTAATAAAGAATGAAATACATAAGGTCAAAATGTTTGGACATTTCAGATTAAGTCTAATTCTGCATCATAGAGCCGAAATCTGTGATAAATATTTACTGTACCGGCTTGAATCACCATGGTACTATAAAATTTACCCTGTAAAATTCTTCGTATTGTTTACAACTTTGCTAAAAGCTGATATTACGTTTCAAAGTGTTTCTTTGTTAACTAATTAATGACGTGCTGGAGTAGACTTGTGTTTACTTCAAAGTATTGATTCAAAACCTGGATGTTTGATAGGTTAATACAGCGTGTAAACTGGGCTTAATCTGTCAAACTTCAGCATCAAACTGGATTTTGAGCACGACATAATATTAATTACCATTGGTTTTACTCAACTCAGGATTTAGAAGATTTTATAGCTAACAACTTCAGAAATTGAAGTAATAAATTATACATTTTGTTTATGTCTATCTCAGGTTCATCAATCGCAGAATCTAGGCCAAGTATCCGCGTGGTTTCACTGTGAAATGCAAACAAGGCATATTTATGAAACTGTATAACTATACAAATATTAGATTATGGCAAAATAGTTGTATGTGTCACTTAGTGGTCTTGCGTTATGCTTTCGCTTTTAATATATTTGAATCTTCAAAGGAAATTGCTCGCTGGTGTTGTTTGGGTTGATTAAGGCTATGAAACGGTGTCAGCCTTGAAACTCGTAGACGTTTGTCTTTCTTTATGGACATATGCAAATTTATCAAGAGTGTAGTCATCAACTCCATTCTAAGACATCTAGTCTTTGTCATTGAGTATTTATAAGTGAAGAAAAGTGTCATCAACCAGGCCATTATAAAGTACTTCGGGAAAAAATTTACCGTCAGACCAGCAAAACAAGTAAACCATTCTTCAACTACACAGATTGCTTGAAAAATATTGATTACATGCAATATAGCTATTAGAGTTGATTGACACTGCTTTTTGACAGACTGCCCAAAAGTGCGAGATGCCTTATGCTATTTTTCCGTCAGTAGGTTAATGTATAGACGGTGATATTCAATAAGCCCACAAAACATTCTTAACAATTTAATAGCACAGGTACAAAAGTAGCGCGTGTTGCTAATAATTTATTGATGACTCTCTAAATTAAACTAAATAACTAAATTAAACGATTTTTGATTAGTATTATTTTATGTTTGCGTGTTACTCGAACACAGTTCTCCAGTTTGGTCGTAAAGCTTAATTGAAGACATTGATATAAATGAGTGTGGTCGGGTGTTGCTCCCCTTCGCGTTTGTCTCAAAATCCTTGATTACCAAAAAACATGATATCCGCGTGGTCACCTCTTTTTTTCTTGACTTGGATTCGTTTAAAGTAAATTATAATTTATCTGCGATACAAACAAGTGCTTTAGTGATGAACGGCTTAAACAACATGTTTTGCCTGTAATACATCATCGACCAAATCGTGACATAGCATAAAATTGCAGAAATGTTTTTAATAACATCAATTCAATATAACATTGTTGTGCTGCTCGCATTATTGACGCTTGAAGCAACTTGACCAGTTAAGTGCACGAAAAACCTTTATATAGCACAAGTAACGTAGCTGTATTCCAAACAGTTAAGCGGTAACTATTTACAAGATGTGTGCAGTGAGATAGAAAAAGGGACCACTGTAACATATTCAGGCACTCTCAATTTTTTGTATTGTAAAATTTGATAGAATTTAATGCACGGAGCGAAATCAAAGCAAAACAAAATCGATTAGATTTAAATCCATTTTTAAAATATCTCGAGTAGAATCTACTGCACCAATAAACATGTCGATTCTATTCAATTTACATGTTCATAGGAGTTAGGGGTTATCCACCCGAGATTTGGACCCACTTGCCCTTCTGTGGGCTGGTGCTATCCCCCTCTGAAACCCCGCAGCCCACCCCCTCCCTCCATCGTTCAATTCGTGGGGAAACTTTGGCGAAACTGGCAAAACAAGAGGAAATAGGCAAAAATTAGGGGAAATGGGTACAATTCGGAGGGAAATTGGTAAAAATTGAGGGAATATTGGCAAAAACTAGTTAAAATTTTGATTCCCAAAGAAATTGCGAAAATATGTCCCCCCTGACGACTTCCCAAACCGCCGACCGGCCGATCGCCCCTGATCCCTCGAAGCATTTGCTATGCGCGCTGTGGCCTCGGACGTTGAGCATGTATGCTATTCAAGTTGTCGTTATTTGATCTAAATCTTGCGCAACAAACTGCGGTACAGAGCAATTTTTCCCTGTAGCATTGATTCATCTACATAACCACTCGAATTATATGCTTGTTATGGATTTGTAACAATTTATTAAGCAATTCATCTCTATGTTACTGCTACTGGCCTCTTCCTATCGTCATTATTACGCTGCAGGGTTTTGTCAACATGAGTTTTCGATTGAGCGCATAAGACCCATAATACATGAAAATAGTAATACTCCGCAACCGCTCGAGCTATACGAGTTTTATTGGTATCAAATTGTAGAACATTTCATCCTCTGTAGAGACAAATAGTGCAGTGCTGTTGTCTTTATTAACGCTGTGTGGTCAAAACGGGTTAGTAATTGCAGTCATGAGACCTAAAATGCTTGAAAGCGACAATATCTCCGTCAGCGCTCGAGCTAAATATATATGGGTGTTGTTAGTCTCACTCTGTGGAACAATTAGTCCACTATACAGCTGCAAACGGTTTCTTGCTACTGTCATTATTTATGTTGTAGTGTTTGGTCAAAATAGGTTTTGAATGGTCCGGCGAGACCAAAATACATGAGATCTGCAATATCTTCGCAAACACTCGTGCTGTATAGGATTTGTTGGTTGCATTTCGCAGAGCAATTCCACAATACTAAATTTTGTTGCTCTTTAGATGCGCAATAAGCAGTATATCTGCTCAAATACTCGAGCAGCATGGCTGATATTTCGATCATATTGCAAGTTGATGCTCAACATAGCTGCGTATGTCTCTCTAAATTGAATATTGAACACCAAGTATTCACCACATTAGCAATGAGACAAGCTACTAGTTCAGAAATTTTAGTACTGTTGCGCTAAATTTTTACGGATGGCAAAACGCAGATGTACTGTTGCATTATTGAAACGAAGCGAGCGAAGCGAGCTAAGATTACACTGAGGGTGCTGAGGTAAAAATCGTGAAAATTTCTTTTTTACTATGTCGCTTTCATTCATGGTCACTTTCGGAAGTACGATTTTGAACAAATTTTTGGATCGATAGCAAAAGTTATGACAGGTACCCTTTAGTTGAACGTGAACAGCTCCGACCCATCCTCTCGGTTAAAATGGCATAAACAAGCTTTCAGAGTTCTGTGCCAAATCTGGCTATACGGATGCGAAAGTTTTGTTATCTAAAGTTCAACTTGACTATATTATACCTTTTTATGGGATTTCAAGAGGTCGATGAACCCGATTTCCAAAATGTAACGTGTTTTCATTTGTCTGAATATATATATTAAGTGCAGCGCATCAAGAATGGTTTTATATAGGTATTTCTCAATGGCTGAATACAATTATTTGGTTGTGTAGAGTCCAGCGTCCATATTTCATGCCTTTTCATAGGTTTTCAAAGGGCTCGGGGTCAACGAACCCGGTTTCCAGGATATATATAGTATGTATTCAATTGTTTAGATTACGTATTGCATACAAGTTATCAATAGGTGCTTATGCGGGTTTTCTGTTAGGTGTAAAACGATGATTTGGTTATCTAGAGTCCAGCATGAGTATCTTATGCCTTTTCAGACGTTTTCATTGGATTTAGGATCAATGAGCCCGATTTCCAGAATACAGTCCGTCTTCAGTAGTTTGATACATGACATCAATGATGATCTGCATACAGGTTTTCTGGTGTGCATTATTTGGTTATCTAGAGTCCAGCGTGTATATTTCATGCTTTTTCATGGGTTTTCAACGGATTTAATGTCAATCAATACGAGTTCCAAAATATAGGCTGTTTCAGTTACGCGGTTACGTATTGCGTACAGGTCATCAAGAATTGTCTACATAGGTTTTTCGGTTGGTTGAATACGATAGTTTGGTTACCTATAGACCAGCACAAATACTTGATGTGTTGGCAGTTGTTTTCGATGGGTTTAGGGTAGACAAGGTTTTACGATTTTCAATGTGTTCAGGATTAAAGAGGATTCATGGTGGTATATATACCTACCAAAGACTGTCACATGTGATTAGAAAAAATGATAACAATAAAATGAAACCACCATCGCTCCGTTTCATCCTCGCTTGGCGTAGTGTTTCTACTGAACTATATTTGAAATAATGTTAGTATTCTGTGTCGCTGTTATATGTACCTAGAATAATTCGATTTTAGGCAAAACCAGATACTACAAAACTTTTATCTGCAAGCATTGAAGCACATTTCTGGAGCAATATCAATTTTTAAGAAATTTGATACATAAATAATCGGTGGCGATATGTATATATTTTACAAATGTTGCAGATGTCGAAATCTTGCAGATTTCTGCAAAGTGGCTAAAAGATCTAACATTGCTAACAACATTAGCGAAAGATTTAACAGAAACTGTTTCATATTTAGAAGCAGGGGCGGCGGAACGATTTTATAAGTGGGGCTACAGATAGGCACTCATATAAATTTGTATTAAATAGCCCAGAATGTAATAAAACTGGATAGATATTAACGTTTCTCTAAAAATTCAGTATACATAATTTACTGTAATTATCCTGGTATCCTTGTATATATCGCGTTATGAACCAATAGTGCCACGGTAATTGGCAAGAACATACCTTTGGCTAACCAAAGTGAATACGTTTGATTGAAACGTTATTCATCTATAAGTTTGTTAAATTTCCACGTTGTACGCTAGAAAGTATTCATCCACAGTATGCTATTCTTCTTAGCATACTCCATAGCAGTGACGTAGCAAGGAGGGTCCTCGGGGCATTAGCCCCCAATCCCGAGCCTGATGTTAAAAACCAGTCAAAAATCTTAATAAATGACCGATTTTAGTTTAATCGTTGCAAAATGGGGGTAAAACTTGAGTTTATACCCTATATAATACCTAACATTAATTCGCCAATATGACGGTTTGATCCCTCTAGCTCCTGAGCGCAAAGAAAACCATATCCAAATGTTTACCTAAATTGTAGGCGACGATGGTATTCCGCCACCTAGGAATTACTAAAGGATTGCGAGCAATACTGCTTCGAATAAGAAATAGTACAGTTAGTGCAAAATTGTTACCGCTGGGTTTATACCTTGGTATTGCCAAACATTAATTCACCAAAATTAATTACATACATCGATTTTAGCAGACCTCAGCAGACCAGAGTTTTTAAGACATACATGCCAGAAGGTGGTTAAATCTCCATTTCGACAAGTTAGTATAAGGGGTCATAACGCTCCGGGTTTACAGGGGGAGTATCTGGGGACCGCGCAGAGGGGGGTGGACGGACAGAGAGTTTCAGGGGAGGTGCTTCAGAAGAGATTGCTGTGAAAGTTGACGACCTCCCTCCCAAAGGCCCCCACGCTGAAGACAAAATTTTGTCATTTAGCCCTAAATTTTTGCTAATTTCACCCTGGTTTTCACAAAAATTTTCCGCGCGGTTTCGTGGGGATGTGGTAGTTGGGTGCGGCGCAACAAGAGGAGGTGGAGAGGTACCTTCTGGGGTAAAACAAGGCCTCTGGGATGGGTCCGAGGCCTCAGGGGGTAACCCCAGTGAACACGTGTTTCGCCATGTATTATATATATCCATAACCATTCAATATCGTGTATCGTGAACGTTGAACGTTGCATTAAAGCAACACTATTATTACACGAAGCGCCTTAAGAGCAAAACATCCAATTATCATAAATATTTCAAACCAAGAAACGCTTGTTTTATAACTCAAAAAACATCAAACCATCACATGGGCATCACAAGTGGGGAGCCGACAATCCCACAACTCCACATTTTAAGGACAAACGTGAAAAAATTAACTGGTGGGGTTACACCAAAATGAGCGTAAACGCCCGGCCCTCCACATTTTTGAAGTCTCTGTTTACTTTTAAAGAGCTTGGGAAAACATCGAAGCACCACGTTAGCTTTAAAATAATGTTAGCAAAAAGTTCGATCAAAACATGTTAAACGTGACGCAGATAAAAGACACACGATACAAATTAGTCTCGCTTGACGACATCTATCGGACAAAAATATGTAATATATTATTAATAGGTTCTTAACGGGCTATGGCTGCTACAAGTATTTTTGCTCGACGCTGGTAAACATCTAATGACAAACCGATTGGAATACCACTTAAGACTGGGTTGTGATTGCTTCCTAATGCTAAATTCTAGTTCTTCTAAAAATAGAACGTCATGACTCCAACAAGCACAACTTATATGTGTATTATAAATTCCTTTCGCTGGCATTGGTTGAACCAAAAATTTGTGACACGTAGGCGGACGTTTTTGCTGAGAGTTTTGCGACAGAAGCGAGGCGATTTTTTCTTAAACTTTTTAGGGTACTCCTAATCATTTTATTATTATAAGTGGTTCCATTTTAAAAGCGTGCGTCCCTGGTAACAAAAGTTTTAAGACATACGCGCCGGCAGGATGTTCAATCTCGATTTCGAAAAACTAGTATAAGGGGTTACCAATCCCCCTCCCCAAACTTGGTCGCCTCGCCGCCCACTCCTGACGCCGGACATGACAACCAACCGTAATACAGGCGGTATCATATTTGTCCCCCTAGTTACGTAACACTAGGTAATATTTAGAATCAGTTCAAGAATCCCCCACGAATAATTAATGGTGAAATTGTTCCACAGAGTACCACGGGAAAAGTGTTTATATCGTAGTACTACGGCAAAATGCTTATCTTCGATAATGCCCCTTGCGAGTGCCGTTGAGATATACGACCCGTTTTAATGTATCAGCTTGGAAACTACGGGGATGGGGGGATTGTTGAACTGTGTACACAGAGGGGATTCTTAAACTGATCCAATACTTCACGAATTGGCCCCTCTGGTAATGTAAGTAACGCCAGGGTTAAATGGGGGCAGCAACACAAAAATCACATCCAGATCCTTCCATACACCGTATACTTTCATTATTGATCCCTCATGTGAAGAGGTTCGACAATCGTGTGAATGACATTTCAAAACATTTAAATGAACACGTGACATTAAAAAATATGTATTTGAATAACATCGCATTTATTATTTACATTATTTTTCTTCAACCCGACTGATGATAGTATGCGAGAAAAAACTAAACAACAAAATAATTCAAGCGATCGTGACTATGCAAAGCAGTATGAAAAACCATTACACGCCAAAGTTAATGTTGTAAGTATATATATATATTGTAGTAAAATAGTAGATGTATATATTGTAGTAAATAAAGTAACTAGACAAAAAATATGTGAGCAGTCTATACTCAAAACAAAAATAATTTTCATTATTTTTTCATTACATTTTCAAAATAATTCATTTTATTTTAAACGAAAACAGAAACCCAAAAAAACAAACAAAGAAATAAGGAAATAAGGAAGCACATTTGCGCTTGTATCAAGCTTGTAATAGTTTTGAAACAAGGAGTTTTTGTGCCACTGATGCATTCAAATAGCGCTGTGTCATCACATTGCTGTTTTTCCAACGACCATGACGTACTAGCAGATCCGAATTGACTCCAGCTTGGTCAGCCGCCGTCGCTCCTCCGACACGCAAGCAATGGAAAGACCATTCGCCTAAAATATTGCATTGTTTTAGCAGTTTTTTAAATTCAGTACGAGCGGAGTTATAGGTCCACGGCCCATTAGACAAAGTGTTTCCCTGAAAACGAAGGAAAAATGGACTAGAATCGGAAATAACCGTATTACATGGCAACAAACGATTCATATATTGAGAATAAAAATGGGCTGGCGATAAAACTCCGCTGCCTTTTGAGATGTATACGGTAGCTCCTGCTCCATCCTGATCAGTTTTAGAAAATTTTATTTTTATAACAATGGCATCTTCCGTGCAGCTAACGTCACCGTGCTTCAAAGCTAGAGCCTCTGATATTCTGAGGAGGCCGAAAAACAAAAATACCAAAAGTAACCCCAACCGAAAAGCAAAAACATTTGATTGTTCTGATAACTTTTGAAGGCATTGAAGCATAAAAGCTTTAGGGAAAGCTGGGGTACGTTCCGCTGGCTTGAGAGATCTTATACATCCCTGGAAAACTAAATTTACTTGCGAATCCAAAATTGGATTGTGTAATCCGCAACACATATGAACCCAGCCGATAGCAGACTTTGCCATAAGAAGAGTCGACTTAGAATATGATTTATTTTTAATAAAAACGAAAAAACACATTACAGTGGTTTCAGAAGCTGGAAGCCACCGGAGATTGCGCGTGCGAGCCCATTGTTTGAACATGTGCAGATAAGCCATATAGCTGCGTGTCGTCGCATGAGACTTGGCAGCTAAAATTGTATTCGGTATTTCCTTGAATTCGGATGCAGACTGCAACGACTGGGAAACGAACAACCGCATTGCAGATTGTATATCTACTTGAAAAAAAACAGTCGTAAGTCGATAACACAAATCGTGCAATGATTAGCAACTGCTGAAAAACCGTTTACAACACTTTAACTATCACCGTAGCTAGCTCCGATTTTGAATATGCTAATTTTCTGTACAAACAAAAATATCATTATTTTTTCATTACATTTTCAAAATAATTCATTTTATTTTAAACGAAAACAGAAACCCAAAAAAACAAACAAAAGAGTATTGCAGGACAAAGGGAAAAGGATAGTAAAAAAAATTAAGCAACATTGGAACAAGTCCTGAAATCTATTAGAAAAGCTTGAAGTGTTCCTCTGAAATCTTTACCCAAAGAGGATCGTGTTTGGCACCCATCCACTAACACCTGGTATTTAGATGAGAAAATAGCTTGTCGTATAAAATGGCGAGAGTAATTGGTACGATAATTCCAAAGCTCTTGGCCAAAATTTTAGCTGAAGTCCACCTTGGCAACAGTAAGGCTCCTAAAGCCTGACTTGCTCTCAGATGCTGGAGACATTTGCCGATTAAACAAATAGGAGGCACTAGCCAATTGCATTCCCCCGCCCAAGATACGGAGAACGCATCGACCATTTCAGTTCCGGGATACCAGATTTTTGAATTAAATCGTGGCAATTTAGTATTGTCTGGATTCGCGAAACGATCCACCGTGAAAGGGCCCCATGAACGATGCAGCAGATTAAATACCCAATCACAGACGGACCAGTCATTCCAGTCTACAACTTTACTGTAATGATCCGCTATATCATTGTACTTTCTAGGTACCCATTCTATTTCTAGACGGATGTTTTGTTTTGCACAAAGATAGAAAACCCTTAACGCAATTTGCTGTAAGTGAAAATGACGGCTGCCCTTTTTTATTATTTTTATTGCTGCCTGATTATCCGTAAAAAAACTTGACTACTCTGTTCTCCAGTTCCGAACCGAAAACAGTTAAACCATATTCTATCGCCCTCAATTCTCGAAACGTGGAACTTTGTGTAACTTCTGAAGAAACAAAATTTAAAATATCGGCAGCTAAAATTTTGTCTTTGAACAACACCGCTGCAGCTCCCTTCGAGCTAGCGTCGCATCGGACTAATATTTGAGGCACCTTATAGCTAAGAGATTTAGCTTTAGGAAAACGTCTAACGTACTGCCGCCAAAAATCCAATTCTTTCTGCGCTGCGGAGCCAAGACGAAACTGAAAAGACCACGATTTAGCCCGTGCTATTTCACGATATAACTCCCGAGTCATCAGTTGCGACACAGAACCTATAACTAGCTTCATCGAAATAATTTGTCCGGTCAATTTTGCTAACTTCCGCCACTCATACACAATATATGCTAATATAAATAACAAGCAATATTTAAAACTATAAATACAACATATAAGCGTACATATATGTGCATATGTATTAAACATATATATTATATAAAATTAATGACCCAGTACCCCGCGATGCGGGTGCGGGAGGGGCAAAACCAGCCTTTTCTATTTACTCACCGCTATTCTAGTTTTCATGGCTTCTGTAACGGCTACAAAAATTACTCTAGTATATTACATAATCATGGTCATTTTCAGAACATAATTACAGCAAAAACAATAGAGTTCTGCGCCATATTTGTTATGATAAGAACATCCTTCCCATTTTTAAATATGAATTTCCACCAATTATTGCTTGTTCATTGCTATAAGTTGTTTAGCTGTAATAGGCACAAGCGGAGAAACTCCAATACGAAATGATTGTAAGGGCTGTAAATGTACCTTTAGTCGCCTGACAAGCAAAGCGCGTTCTTGTACGATTTTTCTTGGTTCTTCAAAGATTTCGCTGAGATTGCTTAGCGTCAAAATTCTGTCAAATAGCCGATCGTGCAAAGCATCCTAAAAACACATTTTGTTTGATCAGAAGCAGTAAACAAAATAAGTATGCGCCGCTCGCTGTAACAGTTAATACTTTGTAATTAAATTTAAGCACTGCAATACTAATTCCCAAATTGCATCCTATCTGGATAAGGATCAGGATCGGTCGAATCACCGGCTGCAACTCCTGACCCTTTACAGTAATAAACGACAGTCGTGCTATACGCTATTTAAACCGTTCACAAGCAGTAGCTGAAACCACATTAGATGCATGTAAATTTTTTCTATTAACCACTCGCAATGTAAAGGAGCATTTAAGAACATCTTAATTTGGTCCGCAGGTAGCTAATTTTAGTGTATGTCCACGTATTCTGCAATAATCACACTATTTAAAAAATTCATACATATTAATAAATAAATTAATAAAGCCATAACTTTTATATGTAAGAATTAGATCTAATCTGCCAAAGTGTGATAAAGCACCACATCCTGGTAGTCTACGGGTAAATTATAGTTTTTGGACACTTTCAAGATAATCAATATCCTTTAAAAAAGTTGGTGACTAGACTTTCGAAGCATATTCCAAAACAGGTAAAACAAAGGTTTCATATATAACGCTTCAACAAAAATGTTGTGTTTCTTGTAGAAAAACTTTTGAGGTTTATATTTAGTGTAGAATTACTACTATAAAACCGTTATGTAACAAATTTCCAAAAAACGCGATCATTAGCTGAAAAGGAGATATTAATTTGATTAGGGAGCATGTCACGATGCTTTAGTTGTCGCGAGCTTCTAACGGCATTTAGGAATTTGAATTTATTACTAACGGAATGATAATTTATCATATTTTTTGTGCAATCACTGTTGGTTTTTATGCGCACTACGTTGTTTCAAGTGGTCAATAATATTTAACTTTAAGAGCCCAAAAAGATAGTGGCACCCAAATATCAATACAATAATCCAAGGTCGATTTTACATGTTAACCACACATCATTTACAGAATTATCATTCAACAAAAACGTTAATCTGAGACAAGTGATTATTAATTTGGATATAGTTTGATTTACGGAAGTTGCGCAAGCAAGGGTCATATTCTTCCCTTACGCAATACTGTTAAAAGTAATAAACTTCGTTGCAATTTACCTTAATGTCTGTGATCAGATATCGAATAATTTTATTCGCGATACTTGTAATGACAAGTGCTTGCGCCGATTCAATCTGTTCTTGTACAGTGTGTTCTAAAATTCAATAACGGATAAAAAATTGAAAGCGTTGTCCATTCGCATAAACTGGGATGCAGCGAGCGCACAAACGTAGTCCAATTCTAAAAAATTTGGTTTTGTTAAATAATATTTTCAGTTTAGCTTTAGCTAAGTATGATAGCTATATGTGCTACTTACTGCTAAAGGCGTGTTCACACGCTCAAACTTTTTGATCAAATTTTGAGTTCAAAATTTGACTATGATTTTTAAATAAAAATTGCGACATTTCAAAATTTGATATCAAAATTTGGGCTCAAACTTTTTCAGGTAATACATCTCGTCCATGATTGGCTACAGGAATATTCATGAAAAGTTTGAGGTGTGTTCACACGTTCAAACTTGCAAAAAATACAAAAAAAGATGCTTTTAAATTTTGATCAAAATTTGATCAAAATTTCAGCTCAAATTTTGATCAAAATTTGAGCAAAAAGTTTGAGCGTGTGAACACGCTTTTAATTTAGTCATCTGTCCCATTGACGACCTCTTTCCGCCCGCCGCCGCCGACCGGCTGACCTCTCTTTGCGGAGGCCAATGGTCTCCCCCTCCTCACCCAAAACGCCCGCTTATCCCTTTCCTGAAACCTCAGACCTTTAGTATGTATACATTATATGTTATTTTTAAATTTAGGTTTATTTTATTTAATTAAAATTTGCTAAATTTTATTGCAACATCTATAATTTTACTTGCATATATTGCTAAAAATTTTTCTAGTGCATTTGCGCATTCACGTATAAACATTTTTGTATGTCTTCCCATCTGTACAGCAGATAATATGCTGCAGCAGTTATTTGTTTTAAGTTTTTCTGTTTTTTAAATCTGCTACTGCACGCGTAAGTTGAGCGTATAGCTTTCGCTCAAATTTATTGCAGTATAGCTGACCTTACAAAGTCTGAATATATAACATGCTTTTAATCTCAGTACTGAATAAGATAAAGTGAAATTTTTGTACTGAATGTAAATGGATATTAACCTTAAAATTAAGAAAATTTTTGAAATTGGGAATTTTCATGTATCAAACGTTATCCCTTCAGTACAAATGCGAACAAGTATGGGAATTATTCCGAAAAGAATTTAGCTCATAATATTTAGTAATAATTTCTTTACTAATCAATCAATTTTTGCTTTACAAATTTATTCCTACATATGACGGAATTTTTTCCTACGATGACTAATTGGAATAACTTCCTAACTATATTAGCAAGGCAAATTTTTTTTATATAAGAAGGAATCTTTTCTGACAGAAAAAATTTTGCAACTAATGGAACTATTTTCTAAATATAGAGGAAAACATTCTTTTTCAAATACTAATAATTTCAGGTATGAAAGGTGAACATTACATCTGCCGAGTGAGTTAACTTTGTTCAATGTTTAGAATCACAAAGATTCCTTTACGCTTAACTTAAACATTATTCTTTATTTATCAATCACAGAAAACACTAAATGTGATTAAGCAATGCGTTTTTGCTGTTTTCCAAATAAATTTATTTGAAACCAGCTTTCTCAACAGGGTTTTGTTTGCCTAACATTTGATATTTCACCTTTAATAATAGCAGAATTCCGTAATTATAAAAAACAGAAATTACAAAATGTGTAAGCCCATGTCACCATTACTGCTTCTCGTTTTACACGGAAAAAAATTATTTTGCCTATATATCCGAAATGCTTAATTTGTTCACAATAATTTTTCCAAATAATATATAGAATTTATACTTAAGAGGTTGTTCTATTAAGCTAATCTAGATTCATAGAAATGTAAACCCGACTTCGAACATCTATAAATTCAGGTTTTCCTTTCGCACCGTAGTTGGATTCATATTATATAATCAAATTTCCTTCCTGAGTTCGAAAGTCTGGTTGCTGTAATCGTTACATTTATTATCAGCCAGTCATTCCAACTACTAAATGTATATTTTATACTTAACTGTCGCAAGCATTTATAGAAATCGAATACCCCAAAACACGGTATTTTATCATTTATACACTAATGATAGCGCGTCGGTACCTTTTCCTTGGAAAACAGCGCTAACGCCACAAGTTTCAAAAGAAAGCTAGTTTACAGAGAAAACCCAAACTAAAAAAATGCCATTAGGTGCGTGACCGACATTTCCGTATAGACAGCTACAAGCTGTAGTATAATAGCTTTACTTGCTGAATATCAATGATATTCCTTGTCCTTAATATTATTTAATATTTTTCATTGCATGGTGTTAAGCAAATTTAGGCCTTAATAATAAGCAATAGGACTCGAGTTGGACCTTTGTCCAGCGTCTTCCCAGAGTGCACGGCTCTGAGTCTGCGTGTAGTGGCAGTCCTCTCAAGGATAACACTCAGCAGGGGAAGTACGCGAACACCACATAGAACAGGTGTCACGGTCTTCGCTGTGAGGTCGTGGTGGGTTGAAAGATGCTATTCTCTACAACCAACAAAATGCCAAAGAAAGGCCTCGATGACAAGTGATTAGCGAAAGCCAAACGATATGGCTGTAACCACCACACGAGCTAGTGGGCAACAAACCACGACAAAAAGTCCGACCTCCCCCGCTTTTCTGGTGGATCGTGGGGGACAAATCACGACAAAAAGTCAACTGTTGCCTTGTAGTCATTGGGAATGGGTTCCCAAAGGTTAGGGCCACCGCTTACAACATGTGGTTGTGGGCTCGGAAATCCACATCAAACGTCGGAAAACCTCAATGAAAGTTCACAAATCAAATCCAGACTCTGCTACCGCGTTCTGGATAGACGACGCCCGCCGCTGCGCTACCGTCGGCGACGTGAAAAATGGGCAAACGGCAGCTAACCGCTTCAAATTATGTAAGGAGACGAACCGCATTGCTGTGTAGAACATTCGAACTTTGTTGAAGCCAGGCTACAATGAACTTCTTTGTCGATCACTTACTGCAAGTAATATCGAGATAGCGGCACTCTCGGAACTGCGAATTCTTGGAAAGGTAACGGGATGACTAACATCAGCTCCCCCGACGCTGAATGCGGCCTTCTATTCTCGGGACGCGAAAAAGGCGGCCAACAGGGAGTAGGTTTTGCCATTAAGAAGGACAGAGTAGATGCCGTGAAGCGCTGGAATCCGTTCAGTTCACGACTAGCATACGTGAGAATTCGCTCAAAGCCATGCAACCTATCTATTGTTGTGGCCTATGCTCCCACAGATGCCCACAGTTGCGGAGACAAAGACGATTTTGCGGAAGGTCTCAATCATTTAATAGCCTCCATCTCCGCAAGAGACATCCTTCTAGTGTGTGAAGATTTCAGTGCTCAAGTGGGACCGCGCGAACCGGGCTAAAACAATGTCCCATGCCTTTTCGCTCACGGTTCTCGAACCAACAAGGAAACCAGACTGCTTTATCGCCAACATGAATTTCAAACATCTTGCAAAGCACCATCACACCTGGCGATCCCCCAGCGAGCGGTATTTTCAGCTTTACCCGCAAAAGATGGAAGTCTGCTGTAAGGGACTGCAAGACCGTCTGGGGGAACCTGCTTCCAAGTGACCATGACATGATAGACAGATACACTTAACGCAGATACACTTAACTGCAGATACACTTAACGCTAGACGCCAACCATTTCAAGCGCAAAGCTCGTCCAACCGACGCCATCTGTCTACGGGACAATAACATCGCAGAAAAGTTCTGCACCTCACTGTCCAACCGCTTCACCGCCGTACCAGGATTAGTGGACTCTCAAGTCCCTCTCATGTCTGGCGTTTTGACTGCACTACGTATTGCAGCTCTGCGGCAAGTTGCACCGAGACCGAAGAAACGGATCGATGGCTAGATGTGCCTACAATAGCGAAAGCCGAGCTGCTTAGTCATGCAGCAATGGAAACTGGAGGCTTTCTCTGTTTCAGCTTGCACTACAGAATCAGAGAGTCTAAGGAGGAGAAGCTCAACGCACTAGCGAGTGAGATGAACCAATCAGCTATTGTACATGACCCCCGCAGGCTCTACCAGCTAATCAGACATGGCACACAGCCGCAGAATTTCGTGAGTGGTATCATACGCGACAGCACGGGCAAGAGTCTTATCTCCGAATCCGCGCAAGTCAATCGTTGGAGAATATTTCGATGAACTCTTGAACAAAGATCCGCCAGAGCAACCGCTAAAGGATAACGACCTTCCCTTCAAGGGTTTTAACGAATGCGTGATCGATCACTCTTCACCAACGCGTGACGAAGTCCTCAAAGCGGTAAAAGATTTTCGCAGCGGAAAAGCAGCCGGAGAGGACGGTGTTCCGCTGGAATGCTATAAGATGTTAAGGGACCTCTCCGATACGCTGCACGTCACAATCTGCGACGTATGGGCCAAAGAAGTTTTGCCAGAGTAACTGGAATACCGCCATCGTCATTCCATTCCACAAGAAGGGTGACAAGTCCTTCTGCTGCAACTATCGAGGTATATTATTGCTGTTGAATATTGCTTTCGAGGTGCTGGAATCAGTAATCAGCAATTGGTTCAAGAGACACCGGGAACGATTTGAATGTGAGCAACAGTGCGGCTTTCGACCAGGTCGCAGCACAATCGACCAGATACTGAGCATGAGGATCATGCTCCAGAATCTTCATGAATATCGGAGACCAGTTTCTGTGGCCTTCGTTGATTTCAAAGCCGCGTTCGACTCAGTTAACCAAGAAACGCTCAACAAGATATTAGTAACGGACAGAGTCAAGATCGTCTTCCTAATCAAGTCGCTGTTTGAATCATCAAAAAGTTCAGCGTAACATCAACTTTACGTAAAATTTTCGAATTATAATATGTTTGAACACAAACTCGTGAAACTTTTTTCACACCTACTTTAAGCAGTGTTTACGGAGACGCCTGTAGACCCGTATACCAATGGTTTACACCTTGACCCAAACATGCTGACGCGCTGAGGTCTCAGGTGGGATAGTCGGGGTCGGCGGGGTGAGGTCGTCTTTGGTGGTACAGGTCCTCGGGAGGAGGTCCTCCAGAGGAGTGATGAAAAAAAGTTGACGACCTCCCCGGTACCGCCGTGACGCTGACGACTCCTTTTTATCGGTTGTACCCCATTGTTGCCAATTTTCACCCTATACTTACACGTTTTGCTAAAATTTTCCAGATGGTAGGGTATTGCGCAACAGAAGGTGGAGGGTAGCTGGTACTCTCAGGAGGTGTACCATGGCCTTTCCGAGTATTCAGAGGGTAGTTTGAAGTGTTCAACAGAAGCACCATAATTACGTAAGTCTCTTTTTATTGGGTTCTGCTGATTGCAAATGCATCTTCAACATCCAACTTTCACGACTACAATTCGAAGATTAAAAGATTGTTCATCTTATACGTTAATTACTTAGCTATCTCCAAATATTTTTATATTTTGTTGTTATATTTTTCCAACTATACTGCGACTTTCAACCCAAGGGTGACATCGTAACATCTAGTTAACTAAATGTTAATAGCTTTAATGAATATTTCAGACAGTTGTGCGTAAAATAAAAACAATAATTCGAATAGCTATGTAATAAAATTTCATTCCCATGCCCAGCTAGCACTAATCATATGATCGCTAGTACTACCCTATCCTACAGAATCATTTGCAACTTAAAGGCTAACACATCCTACGCAGTAAAGACGTAACAAAGAAGAATATTCACAAGAGTAAGGTTTCATTCTGCGTCGCGAAAAATATTGAGATTTTTTTGCAAGAATATAGCCTAAATAGGTATTTTTAGACCATCACGATAGACTAGGTTTACATGATGTCACACGCGAAGATTAAAATGTAGAAGAAATACAATGGAAGACAATCAAACTCTAATAAGTATACCTATTATTCTTGCTCCTTCGTCGAGCAAAACATTCATACTTTCTCGTTCGAAGCATTCCTTCTGTTTTACCCTCATCTTTTGCACCATCTGACGGACCTAAAACACAAAATAAACAATTTTGCAACCGTAAAATATTGTAATGTGATAGTAACTCCCAATTTTAAAAAAATTTTATTCTAAATTACTAAATCAGTAGCGGCGTAAACAATTTAAAACTCATATTATATGCTACCGGAAACACTGAAATTGTATGATGTATTTTTGTCACGATGGGTTTTTGTGAATTTTATTATGAGTTTGAGCCAATCTAAGTGCACGTCTTGATCCTTATCTTAATCCTTGTTCGTCAATTAGCACAACCCGAAATATCTCGTCGACACAGAGAATTTCCGGGATCATGTGAAAATTCTAGAAAACTTGACATGAGTATCGAACAAAAATTTGATGTACAATTGGGAGTCCAAGTTAAACATTCTTTTACGCTTATAGGAACGAAATTTTATACGAAAGCCCTAGGCGGAACGTGACTGTAGTATTAAGGAGAAAATTAACACGATCCAATTTGTGGCTACGTCCCTGGATACAATATGTGATATTTGTATACCTTTGTAAAGGACTGTCATTAATGTTTGAGGAAGAGTAGCAATAAATCCAATATTTTGATACCAATACGTGACTGGCGCTACATACCAGTATCGATAATGCATCAACAATACACTGATAATAACGCAAGCCAGAGCTGAATATATCAACTTCAAAATGTTATTAAATGATTGCTATTCAACGGGATTCTGACAGGAGTTTTTTCCACCAAAGGTTAGACCTTTAGTCCTATAAATTCGGAAAATATGCAATTTTTGTATCAAATCCAACAATTTGATGACCTGCTATAAAAAGAAGCAAAGATAATGTCCTCTAAGTGTGACTTTTACGACTTTTGGCTATGTCCAAGCACAAGCTAAAGGTGCGATGCCGACGACCCAACAAATTCCATGCCTAGACCATGTTCAGATTCCGTCTGATCTGATGAGATGCGAATTCGAACCGACGCAGCTCAGCATGCACAATTTTGTTGGACCAAACGGATGATGTAGTGTGAAAAAATACATATACCTACACAAATATGCGGCAAGTATAGAGTTCGGTCCTGTTGGATTAGATCGGATGCAATCAGCACAGAAATCAGAGCGGATCTGATTCGATAGGATGAGACGTAATGTGAACACGGCCTTATTTTATGAATAAATTTATATCTTCTGGCGTGAATATATGATTCTATTACATAGCTAGGCTCCTGAGCTTGTAGTTCAGCGTTTGCTTTGTTTTTTATATTTAATGAATCCAGCAAGATTTTAACGGTAGTTGGTAATCAGCCCAACGAGTCGCTTAGCATTAAATAAGTCTGGCCCATAGAGCTATAGTAACGGTTGGATAGGCAACATAAGATGACACAATCATTAATTCACCCGTTGCTACTGTGTTAGTTTGAAGTGTTTGACAGAAGTACTGCTCAAAGTGTAAGCTCGATGAGCGTGGCAGAATCCATGACAGTTTCTTCATGAAGGGTTCGTCACATTGCCAATGCATTTTAATCGAGCGATGCTCAAGTTTTTATTAGCCCTTTTTCTTAAACTAAAGTGTATTCGGAACAGTTTTACCGAAACATTTGGCAGCGGCGGACTGAATTTTGGTGCGAGCCTCGTAAACTTGTCCCTACGCTGCTTGGGAACTGTTGCTCGGTTTCTTAAGGCATGTCACAAAGCGATCGAATAACAACGCACACACAAACGCACGCTGCACGACACACTCGATGAGTGCATCGCGTGCAATGTACAGTTCTGACAAATGAGTCACTAAGAAGTAAAGGGTTTCACCTTTCACAATAGCTATTTAAGTTTTATAGAATATTTATATATATTATTACTAAATTACGATGTTGGAAAACTTAATTTTAGATTGTATCGTTTAAAATTTTGCAAACGATACTGCACGTGCTATTTCCAACTGCCCAGCGTAATATCTATTTATATCAGTGAATGGTGGCCAAAAAAGAAATACGATGGACAATGTTTTAAAACATGTGCTACTGCCTGCTACATCTGACTGACAAAGCAGCAATTTGCAAAATAATTTCGTGTGAACCAACGCAACGTTTTCAGCTCGAAACTCTTTACCGTCAGCCAGTTTCATTTCGTGATCGAATGAACTACAGCAGTATTTCTGATAAAAATTTGTTCATTACGCTAATATATTTCTAAATAAGCTGCTTTACGATGTTGTACTACCGCTTTTGCGCACGACGCTAAAAATAATATCCCGATACATACATAATGAATGAATCGAGAATTGTAACGCTTACCTGCCTGAAACTTACTTTGTTACATCTATTCATCTCCGGATAATTTTGGAACGACATTTGCCGAAACAGATCATTATCGATTCAAGCGATTTATTTTAAGTCTTCGACTACTTTTAAAATTCTTGTAAGATCCAACTAAATTCTAAGACGAAATTACAGTGATATTTCATGAACGAACGAACCGCAGCAGTCGTTTATAATGTGTTGAATATTCTGAGACAAACAGTGTGGTGACAGCATACAATTACTTTTGCGAATAGCGACAAGGAAGACCATACCAGATGCACGATATATTACCTTATGATAAAAAATGTTGTACTTTACCTGCTTAATACCGAGATTGTTATTACTGTTCATCTCCGTATGATTATGAAGCGCTATTTGCTGAAACGGATCGAACGAAGCACTTTCTTTTAAGTCTTCAACTACCTTTAAAAATTTGTAAGCTCCAATTAAACTTTAACACCAAATGACAAACATTTTACGGATGCAAAATATATTTTCATAGCTTTAAATAAATCTTCATAGGTCTCACTGTACGTATCATGTTACTAGAAAAATGGATAAAATTAAATTGCCGCCCAGATATTTATCCTAAATTTACAAAATATCTCTAACCAGCACAGAAATGATCCGTAAACATTTTGACTGACAAAATAAGCATATACGCAGATAAGTAAACAAAAAAAACTTATTAACAATATACCTGTATTAAAAAAGTTTTATATCATAGGTAACGGATTTTGTGTTATAAAAATAAAAAGATTCACTATCAATAACGTCATATTAACTCACAGCGTTAAAACTGAATAGTTGCAAGATTGAATAAAAAAATGTTAGTCGACTCGAAGGTATTTTAAAGCTTTGACTTTATTATATTTTACAACATTTATATGATATTAAACAACGTATACTAAGCTCCTGTATCAGGCAAGATCAGCAATGTTTTTCAACACTGCATGAAAATCTTAAAATAATTTTTATCACGGTTTCGATAAAAAATGTAGTTTCTCGAAAAGTCGAGAGCCAGGCTTTTGTTCAACAAGTTTATCGATGCACGAGACAAATAATGGTGAGACCCAAAGTATTTATAGTGAAAATTAGATAGCTTAGATAGACTAAATATAGATTAGATAGACTAAATAGCGAAAATTTATGGGTTTCCGTGGAGAATTGGCCAACACGTGGTGTTAGGAATGTATGTAAACGTGGACTAGTTCGCAACAATAGGAACATTTTTAGTTTTCACCGACACCAGCCGTTGTATAGTTCTGAGTACCAGAGACAATCGGAATTTAATGTTCTAAGGTTCAATTACCTAGACGTGAGTAGGAAATAAAAATAAAAGTAAACCCAATCTTACACGGTCAGAGCATTTGATGTGCTGTTCGTCGATAAATTCACGAAATACGTCTTCGATGTGTTTGAGAATTTCGTCTGGACACGATGGTTTCTGTACAACAAAATATAACAGAAAACGTATATTTCTAAAATTAAAACATCACATTTTGTTTATTTTGTAACATTTCAGATGAAACACTGTTTAAACAGATGAATAACAGCGAATATACACGCTCTACAAACCTAAATAGTTATGTTGTTTAATACACTAATTCTACAGTGCGCGTGAACCTATGCTCAAATCGAAATTTTAAACATCAATAGATGCAGCGTTGGTCGTTTTTACAGCCAATGCAAAACAATGTTCGAGTCAAAAAATAGGACTCACACAGGTGACTTATTAAGCGGAGCGAAGCGAAGCCTTTATGTTTTCGTCAGAGGGGGATAATTCGGCACTGTCTGTCCGTCCGTCTGTCCTCCTCCTCAATAACTACTGGGCCGATTTTAAAAAACTTTATTGTTTGAAAGTGCAAGACATAGAGATTTTGTCAAAATTTGCTTTAGTTAATTAGTAATTACCTAATTATTTAAGCGTGTTAGCCTATTTTTAGCAATTTCAAACAAAAATTGCATATTTTTCAATAAATAATTAGTGTAAAGCTATTATTTTGGTGCATATACTACAGCTCGCCGTGATGATTGTGAATCTGGCGCTTATTTACTATTCGAGGAAGTTAAAAATGCTAACTACTAAGTTAATTAGCTAATAATGATATTGTTAATTAGCTAATTTTTTGAAAATTTTCACAGTGCTCATAAATTAAAAATAAATTGCACCAGGAGGTTTTCTATGTCGCTGATCACGAATATGACATTTCTGTTGCTCTAAAACCTGCATGTATATGCTAATTAGTTGGTTAATTAACTAGCTAATTCGGTAATTTTATGCAAATTTTCAAATCATTTCAAAATTGCTAATTTCTTGCGCCTAGGGGTTTTCGATGTCGCTGATTATGAATATGTGGCTTTTAAAGCTCTATGATTTTATCATGGGTGCTAATAAGGTAATTAATTAGCTAATTAGTTGATGTCATTACTTAGCTAATTTCTTTTAGCTAGCGAACGTTTTGTATGGCCTAAAACGTGATATATACTTATTATAAATTGACTAAATTGAAGCACATATACACATAAATAAGACACCAAATACTTTGCCTGTTGCTCCACTCACTTTTTGTAATTTATTACGTTTACTAGTTCTACAGTGCGCGCGAGCCTATGATCACATCCAAATTTCAAACATCAATTGATGCAGCGCAAACTATTATCGTTTCGATAGACGCTGGTCGTTTTGTACGGCCAATGCAAAACAATGTTCGGGTCAAAAAGTAAGACTCAAACAAGTTTTCTAGTTTCCAATTTAATGCGTTGAGATGAATTTATGTTATAGAACTTGGCTTACCGGTAAATGAATATGTGACTTAAGTTTAATAAAAGTCAAAGCAAATTAACGTTTTGCGTAGATTTGTGTATATAAGCATGTCGATTGGGCTAAGCGATAAGTGCGAAGTGTTGCGCTAACACGCCTCGCCAGTGGATATACTTTTCTTGTTTCGTATCGTTATTCGTACACTTTGCTGGTATCCGGCCTGAGAGAAACAGCTCTGTAAGTACTTCATAACCATTCTATTTATGGTAAAATGTAACAGTATTGCCTTAAAACACTCGCAGCAGCAGAAGTTTGTGCAACCTTGGACATAGGATAAATTATTAATGCGAACATGAAATGATTAATCAACTCTACAGCAGTTCCGGCGTTGCTACTAGATATTCCTAAAATTCATCTGACA
>JASANE010011156.1:0-20490 GCA_030248225.1 Trileptium ribeirensis
AAATGTTGTGATTTATACTATTATAACGCTAAATTTAAATTTAAACAGTTGCCGAGGCGGGAAATCTAAATTTGGCAGAGCTACAATGTGTAAATCTACCAAATTTTGTAGTGCAATTCTTGACAGACGCCAAGATAAGAAATTAAAATTTTGGCGCTTATTTTAGCTATAGTCGCGGGAGACTCTATCGGACAAAATTAAGAGTCAGCGCAGACTGTTAATGCAAAAAAAACTGCACAGTTAAGACTGCTTTACCTGTCCGGGGTGTTTCGAAAATCTACATGCTGAAACGGTGTTCGCCTAATGAGACTGTTGAACAACATAGAGTAATTTTGCATACAACTAACTTAAACGCCCCATAACATAAAGACAAAAAATAATTACGAATGAAAAGTTTGGTAGCTTGTATGATCAAGTATGACAAACATACCGAACTGAAATGCGTGATTCAACTATCGATAAATCTATATCGTCCCGGAATGAAAAAGTGGGAGCAAGAAGCAAATTAGAACGGTAGGAATAATGAAGTGAAATGTGGGGAATGAAAGTAAATAGTTGCCCAGAAAAGTAATAATAGAGTAAACGTTTCGAAGAAAGGTGACATAACAGTTTAAGAGAAAACAGAAGCAGATAAGACATGTTGTGCAAAGGTAAGGCAATGATGGTATCAAGAAATTTATGAAATGAGAAACCCTCCAAATAATGAACGGAAGCTAAATAGCAGGAAGTAGTAAAAATGAAAAGTTTAAGAAGTGCCTGGGCCGAAAGAAATTTGCATGAAAACACGATTTAAGATCTATACGAAGCCGTGCAAGTTTCAGAAATTTGCGACGGGAGGCCGTGTTTCAAAACTTTTTTGGAAGGTATGGGTTTTGCTTAATTTTTTTTACTCATAGTCAAATATACCTTTTTATTGCTCTTCACATTTTTCACATTTGTCCCAGTGCTAGTTCCGCCAGTAATTGACTTTGTCAATTTGTTTTCTGAAGGGGTCGGTCTTTGTTAAAAATTTTTCCAACTGATATCCAAGCTTCCATTTTTGATCTACTTCGGATGTTTCTCGCTTCTGTGGTATCTCTGTACCCTGATAAAAGACGACCGCCTCTACGGTTTAGTGATAGATCGGCCATTGATATTCTGCGGAATTTAAAAGAAGCATGAAAAAGGTGATGCGTACAGATACAAAGTTTATCTAAAGTTGCCCGTAATTACGTAGCTAGTTGAGGATTGTGAATTGTGTTTCGAAAATTTATATCATGTTGTTCTTGGGTTCGTTAGGCTACAAAGAGGATTTATGGTACCAAATCGTCCTTAATCGTCAGAAATAACTCAAACACCCAAAAAATTTTTGTGTTTCAATTAGTACTAAGCTCCGTAAATTAGCACTAATCTTTTTTATTAGATAACTAATGTTAGCTCTGGTTTTATGTTCTCTGTCAGTCTGGCGGTTGCTTTCCCAGAGTTAGTTGAGCGACTTACTTGCCTTTCGCCTACCTACGACATAATTCGTTTTGATTCAGCTAATTATATATGACTTAGTTAGTAGTCTGATGATTCTTCGAGCTTCGATAACTAACGCTTAATTATTCATTTTTTCATTTTTATTAGCTTTTTCGTCCTGGGTTTTCTTGTTTCCATGTTTTCTTGTTTTTGTGTTTCAATTAGATTAGTGCTAATTTGCATAAATTAGCACTAATTGTTTTTGTTAGCTAACTAGCTTTAGATTTCGTTTTCTCTTTTCTATTTAGTCTGCTTCTTGCTTTCAAGGACTGAGGTGATCAATTTAGCTGCTCTACGCCTACGGGAATCTATTAATTTTAGTGATACGAATTGTTTAGTAGCAGCAGCGCGATTCTACGAGTTTTTATTCATAAGGGCTTAACTGATTAATTGCTTCCGGAAATTAGTGACGTATTTACTGGTGGTTACCTAGCTATTTTGTCTTGTTATATTTGAATCATATGTTCGATTATGAACGCTTTTGTTATCGAATTTAACGCTTTTACTTGGCTTTGTCTTTGAACTAATGGATGATACGGAGTCGCAAGCGAGTAATTAGAAAACGCCTGAAACTAGCAAAATAGTGACACCCTTGGCATACCTTGGCACTGGATTCAAAAACAATTAACGTTGAGTGGAATCTACTTCACAGCTAGGTATTTATCAGTTTAGTAATTTACCTTATTCTTATTATTATTCCCAAATAAAATCTGAGCGAGCACGAGCGTAACTTAATCATATTTGTATTGGAAATAACACGCACCTAGCAGAACCGCCGGCAGTGGGAACGTTAACATAAGAGAACTAACTAGTCTAATTCTAAGAAAAAGGTTAAGGTAATCAAATAAACGTACGTACGAGTCGAACCGTGCGACGGCTACGTACCAACCCAAAAGGGAAAGTAAAAGATATCAATTACTCAGGATCTATCAGTGAACCGTCCGGCACTGGTAGCTCTAAGGAAAATAAAAAGCGTAATTCTAAGGCAGAGTATAAGGTGTTCAAATAAACGTGCGGATCGAACCGTCCGGCGATCTCGTGCCAAGCTCAAACGAGGAAATCATAAGGAAGTACTAGTGTAAATCTAAGGTAAAGGTTGAGTTATTCAAATAAACTTGCGGATCGAACCGACCGGCGATCCAGTACAAATCTCACAAGAGGATTTACTCAATACATACCCTAACTGCAAGTACTAAATAACTTACTCAGAATAATAGTGCGCTCAAAAGTGAGTCTGAGAGAAAATAATTGGAAGAATAAATGCAAGAATCAATCACAGAAATCGAGTGTTGTCAATGTGCTACACGTTTTAGTATGTATAGACTACTAGTTTTAATACGTGAAGGTGATTAAAGTGATGGTCAAGTCGAGTGAAAAGCGAAATACATTGGTGGTTCAAAAGCGTTATCCGTTTAACAAGAATCCGAGCCAAATGAATTTTACACTATGTCCTAACGATAAAAGAACATCATTACATATTACACGGTTGTGGCAGAGATGGATAGATTACCAAACGATATTTGAATTCAATGTACGAACGGATTAGGCGACGATCATTATCGAAACATAGGATATGGAAGAACACTTCATAAAAATAATGAACCAATCAAGAACAAATATAATAGCAATGGTGGTAGTAAAAGTTCCACTGGCGGAACTGGAAGCAGTGGCAAGTGAAAAACTACCGATTGGAACATTTCTTAAACGGAATGGTATCCACGAAGATTGTCTACCGTGGACTGACGAAGAAATTTTGGAATGATACGACAAGTGAAATGGAAAGTAAAATCGTACGTTATGTAGCGATTTAAACAAGCGAAATCGAATTGGGAATCATACAGATGGCGCGATTAGAAGGGAAAATACCAGAACCAACTTATGAACAATTAAAAGAAAATCTTATATTGTGGAATGACGTACAAAATGAGGAAAAATTTGGAACGCAACGTTTGAGCGTAAAAGGCAATCGTATCCGGCAAGGTTAACAACGGTCGATGCTGACGAATTACACAAAATACTGGGCGAAAAAGATCAAGTATCAACTCAACAATTAGGGGAAAAATATGTTCTCAAAAAGAAAGGCGAAAACATCGAATAGTATAGCGAAATTGACGATAGAAAGAAATTGTTCGCACCAATACGATTACGATATGAAGATGGACAGTGGCGAGAAAGCGGATGGACAATCAACCATGTGATCCAAGGTTGTCGCGATGCAACATTGCTATTTCCAGTTACATTAGCGATGGCTTGTCGAGCAAACTAGATGGCGATAAACAGATATGAACAAAGCGAAGTTTGGAATCTCATCGAAAAAAGTTATAAATACCCGTGGCAAAGAACACCGACGGTACGTATCAAACCAATACCGCAAACGACTGAAGAACAACAAAACAGGATCAGTGTATTAGAAAGAATCCAGAAAGAGTTTGATCAGAAGATTCAGCCACAAATGCAGGATCCTAGAATGTTTAAAAGCAATATGTACGAAATGCGGATGGATCGAACGATCAAACAAAAGAAATTCAATTGGAACGAATTCAAATTATGTCAAGATGATAAAAACGAAATAGAAAAAGAAATGAGATTTAAATACATTATGGAAAAAGTTAATATCGAAGAAGATGATTATATATCAGCCCAATATGTCGAAGAAATATGGTGGTACAAAACGAATGTGGAAATACAAAACGTATGAAACAACGACCCCAAATACAAGCGTAAACCGACGATATTGGATTCAATCGGGGTGGATTCTCCGAAACGTACCAGATAAACAAAGGAATTCAACAAATACTGGGTAAAACAAGCATCGAGAAGCCACAAGAAAAAGTGATGCTGGAAGTCCAAATGTACCAGGAAACGTATGCGCAAAAAGTGAAACAAAAATAGAAAATGCAAGAATAATTAAAAAGCGAAGCAAAAGAAGGAGATGATCGCAAAAAGACGCCTAATAGCGACAAAAATTGTTTTAACCGAATTGCATTCAGTATTTTTTCAAACCGTTTTTGACTGCGGTACAGTCAACCAGTATTTTGCTAACTTGGCTATCTAGTGGTAATACGCCAACAGCACTGTTTCTTTTTAATTTCGCGTATTGCTTATTTGTCGTTTTTATTCCGCCTTTCGACATAAGTAACCAGTTTCTTTCCACGACTTTTCAAGATTTAACACCATCACACGTTCCACTGCCCCCTTTATTAAGGTTCTGGCCACGACAGGGTACGTTACAGGTTAATTTTTTCTGTTTCCACTGCCCCTTTGAAGTGCCCACGAACTGCAGGGTACGTTCGTGTTAAATGATCCCCTGCTCGATCACCTCAATTGCCATCTGTACTTCACACTACTAAATGTCTCGAAGCAACTCGCTGTCTGTGTCGTCCAGCTGTTCAGCATGCGACGGCTTGGTCGGTGAACGCGATCTTACTCTCCTCTGTCCGATCTGCTCTCGCTATGCTCATGCTCGCTGTTGCAACATCAGTGATGACCAATATCGACGTTTCGAAAAGGTTGGAGCGTTACCTTACATCAATTCTGTCTGCCATTCGTGTAAAGAGCGTGCCGAACGCCTATACCACCCGCCGATGGAGCTTCTGCACCAACCTACGACATGGTGCTCAAAGGTGTTATGGATCTTATCAGTCCGCAGATTGGAGAATTAGTTAGAAATGCCATGTTCAAAGGTATGTCATCAGTTTCTTGTTTTAATACTAACATTTCTGGGGATGCTACCACATCGAGTAGCACACTACGCGCCGACGGTATTGACATGAATACTAGATCCAAACGAGCATCGATCACCTCGAGTGTTATGAATCCCACTCCTCTAAATCAACCGGGCAATCCTGAAACCGATGAGTTGGCAACGTGGTCAAAAGTGGTAAGTAAACGCCATCGTAAAGCGCGAGTGCGACTTACTGCCGCCACAGCTACGGAATGCACCCTGCAGGGTGTTGTCGTCCAGGAAGCTGTCCCGAAAGCTGTTTTCCATGCCCGCAATCTGCGATCAACTGCAACTGATCAAATGGTCAAGGATCATCTATCACAACACGGAATAACGGCAACGAACGTTTCTTTCTTTCCTCAAGAGGCACACCCCGGGGTCGTAAACGCTCGCATCACGGTCTACAAACCAGATGCTGCCAAAATGTTCAATCCTGACATCTGGCCAACCGGAGTAACTATTCGGGATTGGCGCTTCAAGCCAAAGCCAACCACAAACGAAGTGGGGAACTCTGACCCTAACGCCGTTTGTGAAGACGCGTCAAAGTGACTGACAGCTGCGGTATGTAATGCCAATCTATTAACAATAAATCTGACTCAATTTGTAATTTCATTATCCGTAACAAAATTGGCATTTTCATTCTTTGTAAGACGTTGTCTTACAAAACGGACACGATTGCAATTAAAGAATGTTGCCCAGCAAACTTTTCTTACCTAGAGTGCCCTCGTATCGGCCTTCGTGGAGGCGGTGCAGCCACTATCTATCGACGCTCGCTGATGTCTCATGAATTTCGACCACTTAATCCGATAACATTCGAGTACTGCTCACAACGCATTGTAACAAGTAAACTTACCGTTTTATTAACCAACATCTATCGTCCATCCAATGTTGTCAATGATTCTACTGAACGGAAAAATGCTTTTCTGGATGAACTTTCGAACCTCATGCAAGCGACAATATCACATGTTGATTGCATTCGTCTGTTCGTTGGTAAAGTGCATTTCAATGACAATTGGGATATTTTTGCTTCTCGTTTAGCCGATTTACTTTACATGAATAGTATGGTACAGTGCGTTTCTTCTCCTACTCATATTTCAGGTAACATTATTGATCTTGTTATCTCTTCGAATAATTTTTCAGCCGTCTGTGCAGTTGTCGCTGGTATTTCGGACCACGATATTGTACGTTTTTCTGTTCCTATAGATGTTACGAAATCTAACCCTCCTGTTACCATAAAGTTTCGAAATTGGAATCACATCGACAAAACTTCCTTTAGTGCAAGTGTTTCTTCAGTATTACCTACTGATAGATCAACTGTTGATGATGCTGTTCTTCAATACTATAATGGTATGCAGCAGCTCGCGAATATGTATGCGCCCTAACAATCAAAGTGGTCTGCAATCGACCCATGTCTCCTTGGTTTGACAGTGAATGTAACAATGCAAAGAGAAATGTTCGCCGCCGTGAACGTTTATGGCGCAGAGCTATCATTTCACCAACCGTATTTCATATTACTGAATACCGTCATTTTTACTTACGTGCGAAGCGTCTTTTAGACTTTGTCGACGGAAGGTAAATACCTTTTGGCGTGACAGGCTTAACAGTGCCGGCGCTAACAAGTGGCCGATCATAAACGCATTAATGCGCAAGAAGTTGGCTCTGTCGTTGACCAACGTGCGGCATTCGGTTGCGGATTTTTCATCTTTTCACGATAAAATTACTAGTATAAGACGCTCTCTTAATGCAGCACCTCCGACCGCCTTCGACATAAGTTCAGTTGTACCTTCGCTCCTTAATACTTTTGATCCCGCTACGAACGCTGAAGTTCTATCCATCGTACAGGGTCGGCCAAATAAGCAGTCTTCTCTCGATCCTATCCCCATGTCCATCATTAAAGACTGTGTTCATACTTTACTACCTGTTTTCACCACTACAATCAATTTATCGCTACAAAGCAGTACCTTGCCAGCTTGCGAACAACTGTCTGCCGTAAAGCCTCTTTTGAAAAAACCGTCGTTAGATCCCAACAACCTGGGCAACTATCGTCCAATTTCCAATATTCCTATTTTGGCCAAGTTGATTGAACAATTTGTTGCACGTCGTATACAGAAGCATTTAGTCATTCATGAATTCTTACCATCCGCGTTGTCCGCGTACGGACCGAATCACTCGACTGAAACAGTTCTTGTGGGTCTGCTAAGTGATTTACGATGTGTTAAATCTCTCGGACGGTCTACAGCCGTTGTTGTTCTTGACTTATCCGCTGCTTTCGATACTGTCGACCATGATCTTCTACTGTCCCGTTTATACTCGTGTTTTCGAATTTCAAGTTCTTGTTTAGCCTGGTTTCAGAACTACTTGTACGGTCGTTTTCAGTATGTTGTTTTTAACAGCTCGTCTTCTGAAAGTACAAACATAACATGTGGGGTCCCTCATGGTAGCGTCCTCGGTCCATTGTTAGTCAATATGTACGTTGCCAAATTGGCACGTCTCATTGATGAGGCCGGCTGCGGGTGCGCCATGTATGCTGATGATGTAGTTATCTACATCGATTTCGATCTTTCTACTCAGACCCAACAACTTCTTCAATTAGATTAAACGATTTCATCAGCAATTCATTTGCTGCGTGAAAACATGCTCAAAGGCTCATGCAGCCGAATCAACTTCATGCTGATAAGTTCTGAAATAGACCTCCAAACAATTACCATCGATGGACTTACTATTCCACAGTTAGTTCCTGTGAATTTCTCGGCGTCACCATTAATGAAAATTTAACTCTAAATAATCATATCCTTTATATCTGTTGCACGTCAATGTGGCAGTTGGCTGAAATCCGACGTATTCGAGGACGGCTTGACGCACCTACCGCTGAAATGCTTGTGCCAGCCTTTGTAATATCTCGCGTTGACTATTGCAACTGGATATTTCATGGTTTACTGAGCGTGTCAATCAAACCGTTAATCCGATTATTGCATGCCGCACCTCGGGTTGTGACATTAACTGTACTGCTTTAACATATTACACCTGTGCTCCAAAATTTTGTGTTGGCTTCCTGTTGAGCAGCGTGTTCTTTTTAAAGTGCTCTGCATCACGTACAACTGTTTGAGCAACAATGATCCTATGTACCTGGCGGACAAGCTCCAGTTTTGCGACAGTCAGCAGCTGTATGCTATGCGTCAGATGGGTTCCGGCACAATTAACAAACGGTTTTGAGTGTTTCGCGCCGTCCAGCTGGAACAAACTTCCGGCGCCGGTCCGAACAGCGGACAACGCTCCTGACTTTTCAGAAAGCTGCGGAAAACACTGCATTTAAACGACGCTTTCAATAACTTCTCAAAATCTCCGTTGTGCAGCACGCCTTCGCTTGGCAGTGATACAGCGAGCTATACAACATCAACATCAAAACCAAAGGATCAAGAAGACTCTAACTAATCTGCGCAAAGAAAGGTTCTGGAAAAGGACAAAATCTAGGACGCGCAACCTGAGGGGCCAGCAATTCATCCGGATGCTGTCCTTCAGGAAGCACGAATGTAAAAAGTCAGTACGAAAATATGAACAGCAAGTGCAACTTGGAGACCCAGCAGGCGTCCGGATGTAGTTTTCCAACGAGCGCAAACCAACGATCCAAACGATAATCACGAGCAAATAGAAATAGATCCAAGATCGCAACAAGAGATCGAACCAGCAGAGCAAGAACTCGATTATGACGAAGAAGATGAAACGAATGTAGAACAGAGGTTCGAAAATAATTAAAAAAACTAACTACAGGAAATAACATTGGATGACGAAGAAAATAATCAACAATCAAAATCGCAGGAAGTAGCAAAACCGCAATTCGATTACAACAAATTCAAATTATGCCAAGATGATGAAAACGAAATGGAAAACGAAATGAGATTTAAATTCATTATGGAAAAAGTTAATATCGAAGAAGATGATTATATATCAGCCCAATATGTCGAAGAAATACGGTGGTACAAAACGAACGTTATGTAGCGATTTAAACAAGCGAAATCGAATTGGGAATCATACAGATGGCGCGATTAGAAGGGAAAATACCAGAACCAACTTATGAACAATTAAAAGAAAATCTTATATTGTGGAATGACGTACAAAATGAGGAAAAATTTGGAACGCAACGTTTGAGCGTAAAAGGCAATCGTATCCGGCAAGGTTAACAACGGTCGATGCTGACGAATTACACAAAATACTGGGCGAAAAAGATCAAGTATCAACTCAACAATTAGGGGAAAAATATGTTCTCAAAAAGAAAGGCGAAAAGATCGAATAGTATAGCGAAATTGACGATAGAAAGAAATTGTTCGCACCAATACGATTACGATATGAAGATGGACAGTGGCGAGAAAGCGGATGGACAATCAACCATGTGATCCAAGGTTGTCGCGATGCAACATTGCTATTTCCAGTTACATTAGCGATGGCTTGTCGAGCAAACTAGATGGCGATAAACAGATATGAACAAAGCGAAGTTTGGAATCTCATCGAAAAAAGTTATAAAGAAATACCCGTGGCAAAGAACACCGACGGTACGTATCAAACCAATACCGCAAACGACTGAAGAACAACAAAACAGGATCAGTGTATTAGAAAGAATCCAGAAAGAGTTTGATCAGAAGATTCAGCCACAAATGCAGGATCCTAGAATGTTTAAAAGCAATATGTACGAAATGCGGATGGATCGAACGATCAAACAAAAGAAATTCAATTGGAACGAATTCAAATTACGTCAAGATGATAAAAACGAAATAGAAAAAGAAATGAGATTTAAATACATTATGGAAAAAGTTAATATCGAAGAAGATGATTATATATCAGCCCAATATGTCGAAGAAATACGGTGGTACAAAACGAATGTGGAAATACAAAACGTATGAAACAACGACCCCAAATACAAGCGTAAACCGACGATATTGGATTCAATCGGGGTGGATTCTCCGAAACGTACCAGATAAACAAAGGAATTCAACAAATACTGGGTAAAACAAGCATCGAGAAGCCACAAGAAAAAGTGATGCTGGAAGTCCAAATGTACCAGGAAACGGTACAGTATACAGAAGCATTTAGTCATTCATGAACTCTTACCATCCGCGTTGTCCGCGTACGGACCGAATCACTCGACTGAAACAGTTCTTGTGGGTCTGCTAAGTGATTTACGATGTGTTAAATCTCTCGGACGGTCTACAGCCGTTGTTGTTCTTGACTTATCCGCTGCTTTCGATACTGTCGACCATGATCTTCTACTGTCCCGTTTATACTCGTGTTTTCGAATTTCAAGTTCTTGTTTAGCCTGGTTTCAGAACTACTTGTACGGTCGTTTTCAGTATGTTGTTTTTAACAGCTCGTCTTCTGAAAGTACAAACACAACATGTGGGGTCCCTCAAGGTAGCGTCCTCGGTCCATTGTTATTCAATATGTACGTTGCCCCATTGGCACGTCTCATTGATGAGGCCGGCTGCGGGTGCGCCATGTAAGCTGATGATGTAGTTATCTACATCGATTTCGATCTTTCTACTCAGACCCAACAACTTCTTCAATTAGATGAAACGATTTCATCAGCAATTCATTTGCTGCGTGAAAACATGCTCAAGGTCGATGCAGCCAAATCAGACTTCATGCTGATAAGTAATTCCGAAATAGACCTCCAAACAATTACCATCGATGGACTTACTATCCACAGGTCTAGTTCTGTGAAGTTTCTCGGCGTCACCATTAATGAAAATTTAACTTTAAATAATCATATCCTTTATATCTGTTGCACGTCAATGTGGCAGTTGGCTGAAATCCGACGTATTCGAGGACGGCTTGACGCACCTACCGCTGAAATGCTTGTGCGAGCCTTTGTAATATCTCGCGTTGACTATTGCAACTCAATATTTCATGGTTTACCGAGCGTGTCAATCAAACCGTTAATCCGATTATTGCATGCCGCACCTCGGGTTGTGACATTAACTGTACTGCTTTAACATATTACACCTGTGCTCCAAAATTTGTGTTGGCTTCCTGTAAAGCAGCGTGTTCTTTTTAAAGTGCTCTGCATCACGTACAACTGTTTGAGCAACAATGATCCTATGTACCTGGCGGACAAGCTCCAGTTTTGCGACAGTCAGCAGCTGTATGCTATGCGTCAGATGGTAATTCCGGCACAATTAACAAACGGTTTTGAGTGTTTCGCGCCGTCCAGCTGGAACAAACTTCCGGCGCCGGTCCGAACAGCGGACAACGTCCTGACTTTCAGAAAGCTGCGGAAAACACTGCATTTCAACGACGCTTTCAACTAACTTCTCAATAATCTCCGTTGTGCAGCACGCCTTCGCTTGGCAGTGATACAGCGAGCTATACAACATCAACATCAAAACCAAAGGATCAAGAAGACTCTAACTAATCTGCGCAAAGAAAGGTTCTGGAAAAGGACAAAATCTAGGACGCGCAACCTGAGGGGCCAGCAATTCATCCGGATGCTGTCCTTCAGGAAGCACGAATGTAAAAAGTCAGTACGAAATATGAACAGCAAGTGCAACTTGGAGACCCAGCAAGCCGTCCGGATGTAGTTTTCCAACGAGCGCAAACCAACGATCCAAACGATAATCACGAGCAAATAGAAATAGATCCAAGATCGCAACAAGAGATCGAACCAGCAGAGCAAGAACTCGATTATGACGAAGAAGATGAAACGAATGTAGAACAGAGGTTCGAAAATAATTAAAAGAACTAACTACAGGAAATAACATTGGATGACGAAGAAAATAATCAACAATCAAAATCGCAGGAAGTAGCAAAACCGCAATTCGATTACAACAAATTCAAATTATGCCAAGATGATGAAAACGAAATGGAAAACGAAATGAGATTTAAATTCATTATGGAAAAAGTTAATATCGAAGAAGATGATTATATATCAGCCCAATATGTCGAGGAAATACGGTGGTACAAAACGAATGTGGACATACAAAACGTATGAAACAACGACCCCAAATACAAGCGTAAACCGGCGATATTGGATTCAACCGGGGTGGATTCTCCGAAACGTACCAGATAAAGAAATTCAACAAATACAGTGTAAAACAAGCATGGAGAAGCCACAAGAAAAAGTGATACTGGAAGTCAAAATGTACCAGCAAACGTATGCGCAAAAAGTGAAACAAAAACAGAAAATCCTAGAATAATTATAAAGCGAAGCAAAAGAAGGAGATAATCGCAAGAAGACACTAACAGCGACAAAACCAAAGGATGAAGAAGACTCTAATCTAAATCTGCGCAAAGAAACGTTCTGGAAAAGGGCAAAATGTAGGAGGTGCTGCCTGAGGGGCCAGCAAGCCGTCTGGATGCAGTCCTTCAGGAAGGACGAATGCAAAAACTCAGTACGAAATCTGAACAGCAAGTGCCGTCTGGATGCAGTTTTCCAACGAGCACAAACCTCCGATCCAAACGATAACCACGAGCAAACCGAAATAGATCCAAGATCGCAACAAGAGATCGAACCAGCAGAGCAAGAACTCGATTATGACGAAGAAGATGAAACGAATGTAGAACAAAGGTTCGAAAGTAATAAAAAGAACTAAATACAGGAAATAACATTGGATGACGAAGAAAATAATCAACAATCAAAATCGCAGGATGTAGCAAAACCGAAAGACACGTTCGGGATGGCCGAACGAATAATAGAAAAATTAAGCCGGTACGAAGATATGAACACACAGGAACCGAAAAGATATGCATGATCGCAAAAAGAGAAAGTCTAAAAGCAAAACGGAGCCGAACTAGATCTTCCCCACGCGAATCCACAGGAAATGAACGTAAAAGCTCAGAATCGACAGAACGAAGAAGAACGGCAGCGGAAAAGAAACACGAATCAAGTCGATCACGGGAACGTACGCAAAAGTCGGAGGAAATAAAGCAAAAGTACGGCATAATATCGTAAATAGAACTGAAATGGACAATTCCACAAGCGACTAAAGATCCGAAGCCACCAGTAAATCCATGTGCAAAGAACTACCGATCAGTCACAGAAAGATGCGAACGAAAAGCCGCAAAATACGGTTTTGATATGGAAATAGTGGTGAGGATGAATTTGAAGCAAAAACAAGAATTTGCGTATGGAACAATGAACTGGTCACGGAAGTATTTCGTAAGAGCGGATGGAACAGTACGAGAAATAATGGAGGATGAAAGGAAACAAGTCATAGACGACTACGAAAAAAGGAAAAAAGCTGCAATTAGCAGGAAAATGGACGTACCAATTACAGCAACAAACGGATAGATTATTATGGATACCAATGGAACGCGCGATCCGCAGACAAATGAAAGAGGAACGAAATTAAACAAGCCAACAAGAAACAATAATTAACCAAAATGAAACTGGAACAATTATCATAAAAGATCGCAAGAACAGAAAGAAATGGTACCAAAAGTGATAAGTGAAGTAACTAAAGAAGCAAAACATCCAGGATTGGCAGAAATCGACGCTGGCAAAAACGAGATGTGAGTAAAAAGAAAAATAACCAAGTAGAACGTCTAAAAATGCACGATGCGAACGAAATGCTAAAATATTTATCACGTGGATTACTGGTTCCGGAAGTGATAAAACGACAATGGTCGGAACCTAATAAAGAAGTGATGGAAAAAGACGTGCAACCCCAATTAGAGGAACAACAGAGACAATTATCGTATCAAAACATAACATCTACCGAATCGGCCCAATCCCAGTTGGGGGGGGAAATTATTTTACGCTTGCTATAGCGCCCATCTTTTGGAAACTATGCCCCCATAGTCTCTGTACCCCCAATCATCTACCGAATCAATACAATTGTCAACCATGGTAGAATCAACAACGATTGACGAAAGATTGGCTGAAGCCTTAGTAGATTCAGTAAAAAATTTGCCATATATGAATCAAATATTACGATACCGAAAGACCACGCAACGGCGGAAATAAGCACAATACAAAAAGTATTTAAAGAAAAACTGGAAGAAATGAACAAAACGATGGTAGCAGAACATAAAAGTATGGCAAGAAAAGTATAAAATGTCACGTCAACTACCTACAGCAAATACGCAACAATCTTAAGAACGAGTAGAATGGAAGCAGAAAGAAGTATAATTCTTAAAAGAATAAGCAAAAGTATTATGGGAACAAATACATAAGGAAAAGATGTAATCTTGGCATGGGATGAAGCGTGCAAAGAACAGAAAGAAAACCAAAACCAAAGATTGCAACGGATCGTAGAAGAAAATTGAAGAAAATGAAAAAGTAATCTAAGCGGAACAACGACAAAAAGAAAATGCGCTGGAAATGCTATAGTTATCTCGACAACGAGAAGAAGCTCAAGAAAAAGCGAAAGAAAACATACAAAAACAGTTATCAGACTCAAAAGGAGTTAACGATAGCAAGAGAAGAAGCATTAATGAACCAGGCACAAAGAAATGGACCAAAAGTAAAAGGTCCAATAGAACAAAGGCCAAAAGATGGAAAAGAAACACGTATTGCAAGGACGAAATGCCACGACAAGGCAACCGAAACGCAATTCCCACAAGTGCCATACGATATTCCAGAAAAACACCCAGGCATTGAAGTAGTCTGTTGGAACGAAATACTTCAAGATAAGTTGAAGGTAAACGGATATCAATTGTGTATCGAAATGTGCTATTTCGAGACACAAGTGAACACGTCCTTAATAGAAACAATACCGGAAAGAAATATGGGAAAGATCGTAGATGGACTATAACAAGATTGGACAGTAATTCTACAAGATCAAACAACAACTAATGAAGAAAAGTCCATACAAATGCTAGCGGCACTACGAAATAACGAAGCAAAGATCTGCACAACATGTCGAGAATTGGGAAAATCGGAAAAGCAAAACTGACAAACAGTACGGCAATACGTAAAAATCAACCACGAATGGCTTACAAACTCAATAAAGAACAAGTTGAGCCAAGTCAAATATTTACTGGAGATAATGGCGATACTATTGGACTATGCGGATATAATGAAAAACCAAATACACTATACAATAACACGTACTACAGTGGATCAAAGAATAAATGGGAAGAATGACAGCAAGAATATTCCAAGATACCGAGATGTGGGCTAATAATGGAATAGCATTTAGCTTCGTGAAAGGAAGAGCCCTCAATCAAAAAGCAATTACAGGAGAATAATGCAAAGAAGCGAAGAGGTCAATTCGACGATTCATGGCGAACAATAAAGAACCAATCGTGGCGGCAATCAACAAAGCGAAACGGAATTCCTTGGATCTTCAAAATCCCGATTTATTTTGTTCTATTAGCCGGCCCCTATTTTCCATCCCAACTATATCGATTTCGAACCATCCCAAATTTTGTTTTATTCTTTCGCAAACCTTCCCGATTTACTCTTTTTTTCTTTGTCCAAGGGGTGTTTCTTCGGACTTGCAGGATTCCCTCAAACATAAAACAAAAATTCCTGAAAATATACACGATAAGTGTATATAACACAAATTAATATTAACAACAACAATAAAAATATAACACTATATTGTTTGAAAGTTCTTTTGTAATATTTTTTCTGTGAATGGAACCGGTTCTTCCGGTATTTTTCTTTGGCATTATGTTTAGACTTAATAATTGATCGTCTTTTTTCAATGCTTAATTGAGATCCATTTGAGGCCACTGAATGTTCTTCGGGTCGACGCGCCTCGACGTCGTGGGTTTCACCGGTTCCATATTACACCGGTTCGGTCGTCATCGCCTTCAGTCGTTGTTGTGATACCGAAATCTTTTGGTTCGTCCTGTCACGCCGACTATATTATAATCGTTTCTTCGATTGTTATCCAATTGGTTATTTGTTACTTCGAATTTCTTTGTCATTGCTCTCTATCGTTATCGGTTCGATTTGTACACCGAATTCTTTGTTCACATGAATCCGTTCTTTATTCGTCGGTTGTTCATTTTGTTATAGAGTTTATTGTCGGCTTGTTTTTTACTGACGTTTTGATTCCCGTCTTATTGATCATTATAGGGAAACATAGATTTCGAAAGTTCCAGTGCCCTCGAATGGGTGACACCGGTCCCTTCTTCCTCTGTTTTCTGCGTTCCTGATCAACTAAGATTTGGCGAGGAAGCAGACGCCCGAATGGCTCGTCATCTCTTAGACCTCGTCAAATTGTTACAGTTGGTCGTTGCTCGGGTATTTACCCTGTCGATTCTGTGTGTCCAGCGACTAGTCATGTGCTTCGTGCACTGCTCGTATGATTTGTTATTTCCGAAGAACCAACGGATTCTTTTATTCGCCTTTTTATATTCTTCTTCCGTAATCGTCTTTCTAACGTTGGTTCGTTTCTTTTTGTAACCGAAGGCTTTTCCATTGGTGGTCCACTTTTCGTTGTCTTGGAATACTCCTTTCGTCATCTTGCCCACTGCTTTTATACTGTCTAGCCTTTGGTTTGATGCCGTTTGTGACACCACGAATTAAATATGTCTATCTATTATTTAGGCGTAATCCAGTGGTATTACCAGCACTTCTGGTAAATTCTGTGCGTGGTTGAATCTATTCTTCGGTAATTCCGTTATCCATTCTTAGATAGTTTTGATGTATTGTCGAACCACTTGTTGATATTCTTTCTCCGTTATTTTGAGTGGTCAGCATCTTGTCGGAATCTGCTTCTTAATTTTCTATCGTCCCTTGATTTCAATTTGTGAAGTGTTGATTTTGGTTTCGACGTTTCGAAGTAACACAGTTCACGCCACAGCTGATCTCCTTGGAACACAAGTTTCTCGGTAAGTATTTCTGTCCACCGAAATACTGCTTCATTCGGATGCTTGTCAGGAGTGTCTTGTGGACCTTCAGTTCTCATTGCTATATCGCGTGACTCAATTCTTTGAGTGTGTTGTTCTTTTTCCACTTGTCCACTTTGATTTTGCAGTTCTTTGATCTTTTCCTGCAATTCAATATTTTGCTCTTCTTTTGTTGCCGTTCGCTTTTGCGCTTCGATCAATTGCGTTTCATTGCCATGATTTCTTTCCGTGCTGTCATCAACTCTTGATGTGTGTCCTGCAATTGCTTTTGAACGTTGTTCTTTGTTTGTTATTGGGCTTCTTCGCGCTGTCGTGACAAACTAAGTGTTTCTTGGACCGCTTTCAGTTGATCGTACGCCGCTTCCAATACTTCATCATCCCCTTCAATCGTTTCGTTCAGAGTATGGATCGGATCTTGGTTTTGATTGTGTAACCGACTCCATTCCAGATCCTTTCTCTTGAACTTGTTGTCATATTTCATTCACTGTTGTCAGTGATTGTTCTGTCTATTTCTGGAATTGTGTCAGTCTTTGCTCCGGTTGAGGTATTGCCATTTGACTTTGTTCTTGTAACCGAGCTATTTCTTGATCTTTGCATGCAGTTCTTGTTTCCGTTCTTCCCACTTTTGTCTGAATGTTCTAATATTCCTTGCGTGGGTTTCTAACCTCTTTTCACTTTTGGTGTTCTACCTTGTACCTCTAATTCCACACGTCGTTCGCCTCCATAATTTCGTCTATTCTTTCCATTTTCTCGTTGATCGCTTTCTGAATTGCCCAGATTTCTGCGAATACGTGCTGTTTGGTAATTGCGGGTCTGATCCATATATGGCGAATTTTTTCGGATCAATCAACGCTTCTGCCATTTTCTCGTCGATTGTTATTAATTCGGGCGACAGCAGGGATTGAATCAATCGGGTTGATGCCATTCTTCCGCGTGCATACTGTTGTAATCGCTGTTGTTCTACTATTCCTGTAGTTGATTCTTTCTCGAGCACGAATCTACTAAAGAGAATTCATTCTTTCTAATTTACGGCCGTGATCCCCGCTTTGGTATTGAAATAGGACCAGGATCCTGACATTTGCTGCAAATCGACACGCTGGAAGGTTATTGACAAACTCTCATAACTGGTTTTGAAATGCTCGAATACTAGCTGCAGATAATACTAAAAAGGCCCAATGTAGGCAGCTTGAATACTAAACAAAACTGCTTCCGGACATAAGCTTCAAGTTGGTCAACGAGTATGGCACTACTGCACCGCTATTAAGATAGGAAAAACGCTTAAACTATGCCACATGTGGCATGGTCCATATTGTATAATTGAATATACCAGCGATGTAAATGTCTGTATAAGACCATGCAAGGGACCGAAACCTGACAAAATTGTCCATATAAATTTTTGCAAACATTTCTACGGGGATGTAAAACCTACCTATACCTTAGGGGTGGAAATGGCACAGATTTGGATGAGTCTGATTTTAATCTTGACAACTGAGCGAGAGAGAGATGTTACCGAAAAAGATGTAAATGTAGACGTCCCAGACCTGCTGAATGGTGAACGTACTGCTTCAGAACGACACTCCAAGGAAAGTCAAAGACCCTCAACGGATCATAACGCGTTACCCTTGGACGACGAAATTTCAAGCGACTTTAATCATGGACAGGAAAACGAACGTGGACTTGGTACGGTTTGGGAGGGTTGCTTATGAAAAGAATAATTTATAATTTTACATGAGAAAAAGATCTGCACACGGTAATTGTTTTGTGTTTTGCTATGTACTAATATTGTGCTGTGTTGATGGTAAAGCCCTTAATCAAACGCAACATACAATCCACATCGTTAAAGTTAATAAACATTTTTCAGTGTATTTAGAGGGGAAGGGACGTTTGATAATGCCCAAGATATTGAATATCATATAGTAATACCATTGAAGTTTAGTATCTAAGACCCAAAATTAACACCTTCATTTTCAGGGTATTTAAAGGGGAAGGGACGTTTGATAATGCCCAAGATATTGAATATCATATAGTAATACCATTGAAGTTTAGTATCTAAGACCCAAAATTAACACCTTCATGTTTCAATCTAGGTCATCAAAATGACCTTACGATGCCTTTTAAGACAGTTTTGTAACATGTCAACAGATATGAATTAAGCTTTTATTTCAATTTATAAACGGGCAAAAACTAAATTGGAAAATTTGGAAGAAAATTAACAAAATCGAATTCGGCCCTTCATCGAGAGGTATCTTGTACGGCCTAGTTTGTTGTATTGAAGCAATTTTAGGTTGCTGTAATCTAGGGGCTGGCGCTGATGCCACTAACGTAAAGAGAGCGCTTTACTTGTTAAATTCTAGAGCCAGTGATATGTCCTCAGCGGTTGTCAGAACCAATCACTGCCTTATCTCGCTATCTAAGTTAGTAACAAAAGGGTTTCAAAATGAGGACAGAAGTATTAATGCTATTGCAAATTTTACAGCTAAGCTAGGTTCAAATTTGACGTGCAAGAAGGTTTTAGTACGACGGTAAAGTTTTCCGAAAAATTATACCCTGTCCACAATGTATGATAAAACTGTCATGCGGGTATGGATTGATCCTGAGTGGAACGACTTTTCCGCTCCGTAGAGAGGATTGTGGTTTCACGGCTTAGTCAAATGAAACTTATACTTCGCAAATGTCATATTTGAGCAGTTTGAATCCATGTTATCTATAAATCAATCTTAGCCAGACTTTAATTTGATCATACCAAATTTGATAGACGTCAAATCTTATTTCGAAGATAACCTGAGGGCTGATACTGCAAGTGCTATGAATTTAACAAAGTTTCGTGTTAATAATAATAATCCATTTCTATCTGCGGATTTGACTTTACTACAAAAGTATTTGGATATAAAAATTTACGAAAGAAAAAAGCAGCAATTCACTACCTGGATTTGTCATTCTTTTAGCTATAGGTGAGATAATACTTTTTGTCTGTTGCTTTCGAGTTTTCGGTCAGTCCCTGCTGGATCCACAATAGTGATGGATTAATCAGGTAAACTTGACACAGAGGCTTTAGTGGCGGTGCCTTAATTGAACTCAAGTATCTATCGAATGTACGTGACATGTGTTGTGTGCTGTGGATCTCTCTCTCGCAAACTTGTTTGATTGTTTATTGTAATTTTAGTTAAACTTTGTTTCTTGACAATATATGTTAGAGAATACTACTTGGTTCCTTTATCTTTAAGTATGTTAATATTTGGACTATTGGATAAATTCACTTTGATATTGTTTATAATTGTTTGAATTATCTATATCGTTCCAGGTATTTACATACGGGCTTATGGATTTTCATCGTAATGTATAGTTAGTCAGGGCATAGTTGGTGCTATAATTGTAATATATTCTACATTCTTTACTATAAATAGTACAAGAGGATTACCTATATTTTCTGGAACTCAAGCAATTAGCAATACGTAACTGAACGAAGACGGACA
>JASANE010011157.1:0-17015 GCA_030248225.1 Trileptium ribeirensis
CAAAATACAGCATAAATGAGGTACAATTATTTTATTTTTATAACAATAGTCATAACACTACACAATGATCCTTTTATCAGGAGGCCACACTCCGCCGGTATCCGGTCGTCCATTTCTTCAATCCCTATAAATTCGTAATACTTTACACGTTTTGTCATTTCCATAAAAATTGGGCTGGTACATAAGTATATGGGCTAAATGTAGTACAGTGTAGGAACTGAGGCGCATGCGATATCGTTCTCCATGTGCTGACCCTTAGCCTAACCTGAGATCCCCTAAGTGCGCTGCAATAGGAGCAAGGGTCAAACCGTAATGCGTGCCATACCGTTCTCAATATACTAAGCCTTAGCCTGAACGTAGGTCCCTGTATGAGACATACACTGAGCCTAAGTCGTGGAACTGCGGCCCTCGCTCTAACCTGCTCTTTTTCCTAACGATATAACGTATTGCCCTTTAGGGTTACCAGGGCCTTAGCGAAGATGAATAAACTTTGAGATTATGGACGAATCTCATAGCCTCAAAAGGCGCTGCTGTGATAAAGAAAATTTGTATGAGAAGATATGTTAACGCCAATTATAGACGTGTGCTTGGAGTTTGCAATGACTAGGCTCTTTATAAGGGTTCGACTGTCACCTAATCGAAAAACTGGTATTCAATACCTCCTCAAAGGTTGTACGGTGATGGTGGACCTCAAAATTGAAACGTATGAGTCCAAGGTGCGCCGGCTAAGGATGTTGGATGGTTCTTGCTGGGGTGTGTAGTAGAGACGGACCCAGGATTTTCCGACGGGAGGGTATACGCGACCAGGTTCGTACGAATTGGCGCGCCTATATATCCACAACATAACCCCACGAAAACCTTATTTTATAATCTATCTTGTACAAGTTTCACTTTAATATTGTCCAATGATGTATGCAAGTGGGAAACTCTGAGTTTGGTGAAACTGTATCAAAAGAACTTTGTTTATTTGCTCGAAACTGTCCATCAGGTCCTTTTGTGCACTGTATTTTTGATGAAAATTTTATCAACGAGAACTCAAAAGGTCATATATCCCTTCTCTTGGTGGGGAGTCTGGAAGGAAGCTAAAAAATTTTGCCTTCACCCCAGTTTTTCTCATAATTTTACCGTTTTTTCCTATTTTTTGCAAAATGGATTCTTGGCAACTAAACCTCATCGTGCTGCTGATAAACCGATACCGCGACCTCTGAAAGGTGTATTCGCGCCACATAGATTTTGTAATTTGTATCTGCATACACAGCATAATCATAAGATTAACAGGCTGCCCTGGCCCATAGTAAAGTCGAAGCAGAGTATGTCCTCTATGCAGCATACATGGCGTCGCTTAGTCTAACTATGCAGCATACATGGCGAAGCAGATTCAGAAGGCCACCCCTAAAGCCTGGGATTCCCCTTCCCGAGGCCTTTGGTTTACCCTGAGGGTACCACCCATCTCCCACGCTGTGTGCCGCGCGCTCTTCCCTTCCGCCGCCGAATTTTAGCAAAAATATTGTGAAAATTGGGGTTAAATTGGCAAAAATAAGGGAGGTCCGTGGCGCAGGTCCAAGTGTACCCCCTGTGAGGATCTAGCGCCACGGGCCTTTATCGCTGTGAGATGACTTTCCACCGCGCCGACACCTGGTTCTCCACGAAACCTCGGAGCGGCAGAATAATTGATGAACATTATATTTTTCAGCCACGAAACTTTTTGCCACTCCCAGCTTTGCTAACATCTTCCGATTAATAAACATGTTTATGTAATACAAAACAAACAGTCAACGTTACATGTATAAGTCTACAAGTCTCTGTATAAGTGTTACAAGTCTATTTATACACGCGTAGTATATAAAATTTAAATGATGGGGATTTGGCGCGCGTCTTATAATCTATGTTTTGTCATGTGGGAAAAATGTTAATTTAAAAATAAATGTAACATATATTTATCATGTACAATGTGCTCGAATTATAGGCTCTAGGACCGGTGGAATGGGTCGTGTCCACAAGAATATGCCCGGGGCGAGTCTCACAGCAAAATGCCGGAGTGACGGTCATATATGTCGTCCCACCAGAAATATAAGTTGATCGATCATGTATGTATATTTATGGAAATACTTCTGCTTCTCCAAAGAAAATTACCATGCCAATCAATTATGCGTTTAGAGATATATGGCTGACGGACGGATACGTAGGTCTATTTCCCAGAAATTTAGCAAGTTTGTCATTTATCTATAAACTCATAGGAACCGGCAGCACGTAACCGTACAATGGTTATAAGATGTACTACATACATGGGCGAGCTCCGACGATCTGGGGGGTAGCTGGTGCCTTTGGCTGGGAGGTCCTACCCCAGGGGGCGGAAATCAGACTTTTAGAATTTTTGGACTTAATATATGTCTAAATTTTTCCTCGTTATTTGAAATTTTCCACCGATATTTGTAAATTGTTGCTCATTTTCCACCAATTTTTGAAAAATGTTCTTCGTTCCTTTGGCGGCAGAAGGAGGTGCGAAGCATCAGTTGTGAATCCGGCTACTTACTTAACGGTCAGCGAGGTCCCGAGGGGATCCAAGCGCCATGAGGGAATAATCTCCCGCTACCCTCCTCTATGCGAATGTATTATGAACTATGTACCCTTCCTCTTTTAGATTTTTTCAATACACTGCGACCCGTCCTCCCAGATTGTTTTGCGCTTGCATCCTTAGCCCGAATAATTTTCCTTTATAGAGGAAAATATCTATCGAAGCCGAACGTGTTGAAGGATAAACATTGTTTTAAATTTCTGAGATGATATTAAATTGTTGCAAAACCGCGTACATCATAGGTGTCCGAGGTGCGACCTTGGAGTAGGTAGATGGTTCCGATGGTGGTTGGGGCGTTCCTGGCGCAGTGGGAGGAGACAGGGCATATAGCCTCTGGACACGTATCAGCGCTGGATACCAACACTTTTCTATCCATTTCGATTCTATATAACTAAATTTGTGTCTGTGTCAGACTAAACAACACCTTGACATTGCAAACGTGGGTCGTGCAATTTACAGATAATCACAAGGGTATACCAAACGACACCCACAAGGCATAAAAATATATACATATACAAATATACTGTCTTGTAAAAACTACATAGACTGACGAACATGATTGTTATTGAAACTACAGACAGCATAAATGGATATAACAAAACTATAAATTTGCTTAAAATTATTTAACCGACTATATAGGATATTGTGCTTCACTCGAAAACTATTAAGCTTCACATAGTTTTCGTAATCTATATTGAAGAGTCGGCCCAGACCCCATGGGACATTTCTCAATGTCCGCGCTGACTCTGTTGCAAAATCAAATAGTGTTGGGGAGCTGTTACATATGTCCGTATAGTTAGCTAGAACTTTACACGGACAACGGCATAGTGGAAGGGCGACTATAGGACAAAGCTAAGTCGCAGTGCACACAAATTAACGTAAACCAGCTACAAATCATTGATGTTCAATTATCCCGCTGAACTGAAAGAACAAGGCGTCGGGGAAGCCAATCTCAGTAAAGTCAAGACTTCAGCACCTTATATCATTGAACAATATGTCGGGTTTACCTACAAGTGGGTTAAACACTGCCTAACATCCACCATGTGAAGAAGTGTTCAGTACAAGTAGATAATGTTTCGAGGACTGAAGTTCCAAAGTGAAGTTGACACCGTTACGCTTCAATCCGATATATTTTCAACTTTTCAACCCTTGACTCGCATAAAACTTTCTTATGTCTGTTTCTCCTGTGAAACGCTTTCTAAATTAACTGAATTTTTAAATGCTCCTGCAAATTATACACAATTTTCAACATTCAATAGTACATATATTCCAGCACATCATACCTGTACGAGCTTATCTAAGCATACATACATACATGATACAGCATATATATAAATTGCTTCGATACACAGTAGTTAATGAACATTGATATATGTTCCCACTCCTAGCATAGATAGATACACATGTATAAGCATTAGCATACAATATCTACAACCAACGACCATTACACATAATATACAACAAGTGCATAGCACAAATGGTAAACAACAAACAATAAATACGGGAAACAAATTATCTCATGTGATGTGAAGTGCTTGGAGTTCACGACTTAAAACGTCTCCCGGCTTCACATAAGGCGGCAATATATCGTTACATTAACCCCTCCGTCACACAAAAAATTGTCCCCAAATATTCCTGACTTTTGCACCATAACCTATTTTGCATAGAAAGAGACATTAACCATATTCAATACAGCAATCAATCGTCAATCAACCAAACCAAATGTTTAGTCCCACGTAGATTATGCATCATTTACGATAAGATGCGCGCGCCAGGGCCAAATTATGTCACGCGTCCAACTCAACCAGTTCGGGTGAACTATAGCTTAGCTGGACTACTATGGTACATTTTTATAGCTTAGCTACTCTTAATGTGACAAACAGCGAGCTTAGCTAGGCTCTACGTGACAAACGGAGCGTCCGACTGAACTGTAAATTGAGAAAATTTTATTTAGTAATGTGATTAGTGTAATAGCATTTTGTTCTATACTATTTTCACACTAAAATTCTAAGTTATATATTTGTTTTAATATATACAATTAACGTTCTAAGCTGTATGCCGCTTTTGTAGCATTATTTAGACATGTATAGTAAAACGTAATGTTCGCGGACTAAATAGACTCTGGCTTAAGTTATAGGGCACAGCTGAACGCCTCGTGACAAAAGCACAGTCCTTCGAGATACTCGATGACAAATGCATAGCCTTGCTAGTCTATTCAAAATTTAAATAGTCGAGCTGTACTGTATGGGTGATATAGTAGCTAGCCCATTTGAACGCGTGACACAATTAGGACCATGCGCACGCATCTTATTGTAAATGATGCATAATCACGCTCTACCAGCCCGATGGGCGCAGGGTTATTTCACATCACAGTGGAACTTTCATTATACCGAGTCGTACGTATCCGGTCGGCTCTAAGGGAATGAAATATGTATAACAGTATTGTACGTTAGCATGGAACAATAATATATTATGTGTTATCATGTTATGTGAACGAAAACGGGTGCGCACTCGAATGGGCCAGGGACAATGGTCAGAATTTTCACGGTTGTTTTTGCGGTTCTGCAATTTCAGTGCTCCACGGCCGATCTCAGTGCGCATGCCAAACCTGGATATGACTTAGTACTTAGTAATATGTGGGGTGCTGCTTGTCAGGACAGGTCGGGCCACGGCTAAGAACGTTTGAAAAGACTTATCCTGGCACGAAGGATTAATCCGTTATATTTAAGATTTTGGTAGAGTTTAGTGGAGTTAGCAACAAAACAGTGAAAAAGAAATTAGAAACACCTGAACTGTAACATTATTTTAACGGCCTAATTTAAATTCGCAAATTCCCAATTTTCTTACAATTAAGGCACTTTAGCGTTACCGAGCCATCATGAGGGTTTTCTAAGGTTTCTAAATCACAACGCCAGGTCGATCTAACCCTTGCCTGCAAGTACTTAGGGACCCTCAACTAAGGGTCTAAACACTCATTTTTCCAACCCAAAATGACAACTAATTCAACCAAACATCCCTGATTTTTGGGACTTTACACCCCCACCGGGCCTAATCCTAACTATTTCACCGAAAACCGGGATATGCCACACCTGCAGATTTGCATAGTACTCCATAAATCAATCGGGACTCAAAATATTACCACATTGCATACCTAAAACGGCCTATAACAGGCCTTCTATGATATATACATCAAATTTCTTTTTTTCATTAAAAGACGGCCTGCCAGGGCATGGACATTATCCCGCGCCCGCTGCCCACTCCTTTTCGCTGATGTGTAAGTAATAAGAACATACCGAATCCCGTATGGCATTTAAGAGCTCAGGGCGCTGGTACATTTTTCTCTTCAGAAAACCTCGCGCCAAGCAGCGCGAGGTTTACTCGTTGCTTATAAGGTTCGGGCGGCACTTATTTAAAACAAGCCAACTATGGGCATTTCGTTTGTTGTTTTGGTCGCGCAAATCAGTAGTCGTTGTGCCTAATTTTGTTCGCCGGCCGTTGTGTCTTGCCTTATTCGCCGTTATGTACATGTTATATTTTGATTTCAAAACTTTTGAAAGTTCGAAAATTTGAAAGTTTACATCCTTGCCATGATAGAGGGACCAAAAACGGGGACAAAACACAATGGTGGAGAATTAGAGCATAAAATAGGACTGTCCGAGATAGCATGGTAAGCAGTTGTGTCTGAAGCTCACAGACATTTTGTTTTGTAGTTTTCGGCGGTTGTCGCCGTTCCTTTTGCTGTTTCCCTCTAGTGTTCTGTTTGCGTTTATTTTCTCCTTGGGTATACCGGTTGGGTTTCATCCCGTGTAGCAACGGTGAGGAGACTCGCATGGTCTTCTTTCGATTCAATAATGGCCGCATTTGCGGGCACTGCAGCGTCCGAAGGATGCACCGAGCGCCCGTAAATGCTGTGCCCCGACAAAATTTGAAATGGGCAAAATTATTTGTTAAAACGATCCCACCCATACTTTCGACTGGTTCCCCGCTCATCGGGCCATCGTTTTCGATTATTCCTTAGGCTGGGTGAGTGCTTTGTTTAAGGAAGTGATGTGATTAATCTTAACGAGAACAACAAGAAGAAAAAGAGGAGGGAAGTAGGTCACAGAGACACGGGATGTGGGGATTTGCTCAAGAAGAAACCGTAGAGTGTGGGAGAGTAACTTAAACCTGGAGGCAACCGCGATCACCGTCGCAGTTTCATGGTGTCAATAAGCTAGAGGCACCGACCTAAGTTGTGAGCTTTGCACGGAGAAAATTCACCATACTGTAATGGTCTAAATTTCCTTTAAAACGGATATCCCCGTAACGTATCGCAACAGTAGGAAGCCTCGCGAAATTTTACCAATAGACAGAAGACCTCTGTGATCCGGGCGGGTTAGTGTAATATGTCATAGGATCACCGATAGCCTTCCTTTTCTTCAGTACCCTTTCGAACGTGCCACTGGCGAATACTCTAAATTTTCAAGACGATTTTAGTCGATGGAGAGCTATAGAGTTTTTGTTCGTGAGCCGGTAATGCACGAGTGGCTCAGTAGTCTCAAGTCGATCAGTGTAACCGGGTAGACCAAATAAAAAAAGGCGGAGTCATTTGCACATTGGGCCGAGAAAGTCTATAAATCTATGGGTTAAAATTTTTAACAAACACTCGACACTTTACAACACGTTGTTTATCCTAGGCAAATTACTAGTTGAAGAGCATGATAACCTCCACGCAACGACTTGAATGGTGCAACTGACTGCGGACATGGAATAGGTAGCACAGTTACCGAGTGCTAGTGAACAGCGCAAAACCAGAAGGAGGTGGAGCCGGTCGCGAACACTGAGAAATGGAGCTGTTCAGGGATTAGTTTGGGTCGTTCCCTTGTAACCGAGCCATTGCTAGCGTGATATTTCAAAAAGAGCTCGTTGTCCTCAAAGCCCAGGTACAAATGAACACGATTTTAGAGTGAAGACTTTCTAGCAATGCTCCCACAGCTGAAATCCTCGCTTGAACCACGCTTGTAATATTCGCTAGTGAGGAAGGCAAGCAACGTCGCACTGTTCTCGGGTGACGTGGCTTTGGCTTCCTGACCCCTTTATCACTGTTAGCACCTCGCCTGTCGCAGCGTAGAGTGGTTTCGAATATGAACTAGAGCATTTGTGTGTGAGTATGGCGAAGTGTTCGCGAGCGACTCCAGTCTCAAAGAATAGGGAGTAGTTGAACGCAGGGCGTTCATACGGTCTACTGTTCACCAGTATGCCGATAGTTGGACCGCGATACGGGATAGGGAAACGAAAAATATGCAGGGTCATGGAGCTTGTTTTGTTAACCAAACTCGGGGGAAGGTGATGCGTTTTTTGTTAATAAAAGTGGGAAGATAATACGTTTCCGTCAATAGAGCCTCCGGGAAAACACCATGTTCGTTAATTAAAATTTCGCGAAAATCCTACGAGCTGACGTCACAGTAGGGATGATTTCCTGCTGCACTGCGTGTCACGGCTTATATTTATGTACTGAAATAAATGCTACCTGTGTGTTCAAAGAAATTTGTGCTCAATGAGCGATATGAATCAACAAACAGTGTGCGTGTTCCTTCATTATGCGGCGTTCACGTTATAATGTCCCCGCTGTTTGGAACTTTTGACCCCCTGTAGTCGCGACCCTACTGTATAGACAGTAAGGGTGACACCCATACTGTAAATGAAATGCCGAGGGTGTACGACACACCCTTAGCTACTAAATTTTTTCTAGACAGTGTCGTACACACCCTTAGCTACCAATTTGGCGCGAATTAACTATAACGGACACCGTCTGTAGCGAATGCGGTTTATTAGTCAACTGTCCTGTGGAGTTTTTCCTAAATTCTCGATATTTGTATCTATCCCATATGAACATTGCTCAAATAATTCCGAACAGTGTCAATAAAACTGCCAGAAGACACGGTGTGCCTGACACTGTCGGCAAGTGGTAATACGCGTAACTAGCTACCGTTGACAAAATTTATTAAAAACATGGGGGTGTCTAAGACACCCTGTTGTCAACAGTGTGTCTGACACTGTGTGGGGTACATAGGTTCCAAACGTTGGGGACATTATAACGTGAACGCCGCATTACTGAGGCGTTATGTTTTTTCGGTTAAAAAGCAAAAAAGTAGACAAACCTTAAACCGGTCATGGCAAGGTGACAGTCCAACACTCATACAATCCGAGTGTTAACGCAGTTATGACTTGTATAGGTAATAACGCATGTCCAATATAAGAATGCTGGACAAACGTTAAACCGGATACGGCTAGGTATTTTTTCTAACGAGTGAGCAAAATTGCGCACACTGATGGTCCTGTTACTAAATATAGCCAAATGATTAGCATAATACTGGCATAATACTCGCCCCTATCTGCCAAAATGCTTTCGGACAAAATAACAGTCCATGCTACTAGACACGTGGGCCATCATAGGGCCAGGCCGAACACGATGGTAAACCCGCCGGCATTCTGCTAAGCTAAGCGGTTCCTAGTTCAACAAGCGGTTTGCCGGGGAGTCGTGGAAGCCGGGGTTGTCCATGCACCACAAAGAAGGAAATGGTGGTGAAGCTGGAATCCCTTACAGCCAGAACTGGTCCTAGTTCGTATAACATGTTATCATGTATAATAATATAAGGTAGTATAAAAATGTATTCTTCTTCCAGTTGACGGACGAGCATAGTCTCACTAAGAAGGGAAATAGCAATAATATATATGACTTTTTTGGACATATATAACACAAAAGTGGCATATATTACCAACTGTCGTTGTGGCTTTAGTGCGCTATATTCGGGAATATGTGAAATGGTTGCATTAAATCTGCAGCTTTACAGAAAAGTAAGATATCCCGTTATGCTATTTCATTTCGGAGATATATATTTCTGCAGTTGCATTTTTACTACTTTTAGCTATTTGTTAGCTGTAGATATGACGCCGAGGTCAAAATAAATTTCCACCAAGCCTTCTGCATAATATCTTGTGGCGATTAATATTGCATATTACGTAGCTAGTTTTCGGATTTATGTTTTCAATGTGCTTTTCGAGTTTGCTAGGGGTTTCGTATACTACGCGAAGCCTTAAGCTATACCTAATTTGCATTAACTTTGACTCATTCTTAATCTTAGGTAACTTATATTGAAGTTGTAATTTTAGTTTAATTTGCGTTTTGGTTCGTAAACAAAGCTGCCGTCTGATAGTTTCTGCTCGTATTATTGTGTACGTGGCTTTAATTTTATTAATTAATAGTTTTAAGCACCGAAGGTGGCTTAGCTAGTGCTTTTCAGCACTGGCCCATGTCAGATATAGTGTATCAAGATGTGCTCATCGAGATGTTGTTTTATTGTTAGTTAATATTTTAAAGGCAGTATTGGCCTAGTAAATTTGCATTAACTTTCACTCAATCTTAAGCCTAGCTAACTTACATTTAAGTTATAATTTTAGTTTAATTTTCGTTTTGGATCGTCAACAAAGCTGTCGGCTGATAGTTTCTGATCATATTATTGTATACGGGCTTTAATTTTATTAATTGATAGTTTTAAGCACCCAAGGTGACTTAGCTAGTGCTTTTCAGCACTGGCCCACGTCAGATATAGATAGTGTATCAAGATGTGCTCAGTGAGATGTTGTTTCCTTGTCAGTTAATATCTTAAAGGCAGTACTGGCCTAGTATTTTCTGGAGTTCTATTGTTTTACCGGCTTAATTTGAAATTTCCCGCAAAGAATTGCCGTTGGAATCAATAGCTAGCAGAAACATGCAAACACTATTAGAGTGGCTATATTAAAAGGAAGACTTATACTCGGCTTCCTCAACAGTATTTTTTCAAAAGAAAGACCTATACTCGGCTTCCTCGACAGTATGTATTTAAAGGAAACTCCTATACTCGGCTTTCCGGAGGGTGTCACAGTTGTACGGAGTGGAAAAACCTGAGTTTGTTGGCTTGAGTAGCGTTTCAACGGATTTATTCACATTAGCGGCGCTTAGGCAAAGAATTGCTACACACATAAGTCCTTGTTAGTTATTTTAGTAATATTAATTTTCCTCAATAGAATCATAGGTTTTTATAAAATCATGGTACTAGGAGCGTCACCGTACTAGCTATAATAATCATTAAAAATTCGTAAGAATTTCGGCCTCCAGTGTCGAGTGAGAAAAGCCAGGGCGATTAGAACAGGTGGGTCCGGGTATAGTAACAGTGCTTGTTGATTCTGGTCAGCCATTCGGGGCGGCACAGCAAGTAATGGTAGTCTTGAGGAGACCGGGCAGCGAGTAAGGGGTGTAGATTCGATACCCAGCTCAGTAACTCTATACCTATGGTAAGCCATTCGGGAGCCTAGGGATTGAGCAAACTTCAACTAATTAGTAGTCTAGCGCTACTTAGTAGTTCATTTAAAATAGTCTGGTCAGCCATTCAGGGGCGGCTTCAAAACATATAACCGGCATTTACTAGCGTAAACCTAAAAGCTCAGGTTAAGGTAATTAATTAAGCCTCAATCATGCCAGCCATTCGGGGGTCGATTGTATGAACTCACAAGAGCTTTAGTAACGTATCAGCTAACCTAAAAGTAACCGCTGTTCCTAACCTAATTCCTAAATAAGGACTGTACTAGCGTAAATCTAGGTCCTAGGTTCAGATACTTAGATAAATGTGCGTCGTCAGCCATTCAGGGGCGGTCGTATAAACCTCACAAGAGGCGTATCAGATTAGCACATAACGTAACCTGAACTAATAGGATCTAGGGTCGAATCAGTGAAGTGTCCTAGTCCCGAACATTGACAATATCCAGAGGAAGGCAAAAAGTGTCCGGTGCGTTTTTAAAGCGATCAGTGTGCAAAAGTACTCAAGAATATTACGGCGTAGAAAAGAACTACGGGTAAATTCTAGCTGCTCAATTAACAAAAGCGTGTCACAGCCTGCGAGTGCTACATGCTCAATTATCGTGCCTAATCGTTTTATCCGGTTTTGTAATAAATGTTAATTGCTACGCATTTGATATGCAAATATCTGGAACCGGAGTGATCGAGCTGAGCAGAAAGCACGCCGTTACGCGAACTATAGGGCACGACCACTGATCATGCAAAGAATAACGCGCCAACTCAACGTCCCACCGGCATACTACTGGCCACACCTCGGACCATGCAATCTTCCGGTGACGAACTCCGTCGCTTTTTTTAATTACGGATAGCCGTCGCAAGGAACAGTACCCACGAACCTTTACCACCATGCAAACAAGCAAAATAACAGTGACCACGATTTTGTATAAAAGTGGGACAAAATATAAATAAAATAAAGTGGTCAATATTTTTTCAAAAATTTAAAAAGCAACCCGCTTTAGCCTTAAATAAGGCAGAAACTAAAATAAGAATTGTTTATATCGTATTACGAATTATTAGGCCACATTACCATGACGTTTTGACGCAAGCCTGTTTAATTTCTAAATATTAAAATGCTACTTCTGAGAACGCCACCTAGCGCAACAAATTGCAAAGAACCGACAACGAAAAAGAATGTAGGGAACGAAGAACCACCGAACGTAAAGGCGCAAGAAACAACGACAGGCTCAAATATGACGAAAGAAATCGAAGACATAATGCAAGAATTCGACCAGAATACGCCCGAACCAAAAAGACAAGAACAAAGGCATGAAAGGCGAAGCCTACAAGAAACGTACACCGAGACATTTCATGAAGAAACGAGCAATGACCAACTATTCGGCAACAACAGAAGACCGTGAAAAAGAAATCCGGGAAACGATGCAAAAGCTGCAATAAAAAAAGAAAGGCAGCTACAATTCATCAAGAAGCATGCAACTCTCACCGAAGAGCTCGAACGAATATGCCAAAGTTACAATCAAGACGAACCGGAGATTCCGCCGGCACAACCGAGCACGTAATTGCAGTATATTAACACGAAATAATCGGTGCAGATCGGAGCACAGTCGAGATCCAACAAGTGCAAGCGCAACAGCAGCAACGGAGGCCAAAAGCAATCGGTGCAAACCAAAAGCGATTTAACATAAACCGATATGAAACCGATGAAAACGATTATTTCGGTGCAATCATAGAATGACCCGGTGCAAAATTAATGCGACCCAACACAAATCAAGATCAATTTGACACTAATCAGGATTCCTTCGGTGCAATCAACGACCAAACCGGAACAACTCAAACACGACTAAGTGGAAACCGAGATCAAATCGACACGAACCACGTTCAATTTGGTGCGAACAACGATCAACTCGGTGCAAAGAACACCCAACTCGGTGTAACCCTAACACGACTCAACACCAACCGAGACCAATCCGATACAAGCCGTGACGAAACCGATACAAGAAAAGAACAAACCGGTGCAAACCAAAGTCGACTCGTTATAAACGGTGACTAACTCGAGTTGAATTATGATCAATTTATCACAATTCAAAGTCGAATTAACGCAAATCGAAAACAATTTGGGCCAAGTAATGATAAATTCGGTGTAAACTTTGAACAATTTGGTGCAAGTTGCGATGAATTCGGTGCAAACCAATATCGATTCTATATAAACCAAATGCGACACAACACAAACCGAGACCAATGCAACGTAAGCTAAACGCAATTCGGTGTAAACCAAGACCAACGCGGTGCAAACGAAATTCAACGCGACGTAATCAAACATCGATTAGGTGCAAACAAACAAAGAATCGGTGCAAGTCAAACGACGAATACATGGAACCAAGCACAAATCCCGAATTTCGGTGCAATCCAAAGCGCGATTGAATGCAATCAAGCGCAAGTCCCGCGTGCCACGACGAACGTCGGCGCATTTCAAACGATGAATACATGGATTCAAGTAAAGAATGTAGCAACCGGTGCAATACGAAACGAAGCATATGGATACTACGGTGCAACACCATTGGTCCCACAATACAACCAAATCCCACTTGCGGGGAGAAACTCGATGATTAATCCCCAAGTACCATTAGCAACGGCAACGCCATGCGTATGTCAACACCATCAACCCCAACAACCAACGACAACGACGAGTCAAATCAACGATCTGATGACAATGAACCAACAATTGATCGAAGTATTGACCAAAGAAACATCGCAAACACCGAATACAACGCAACAGTCAATTGGTCAAGCGATCCTGGTCAAAATAGAGAACGAGGTTAGAAATCTACAACCGTACAAAGGCGAGTCAAGTTTCGAGAAATTCCGGAAAGAACTCAAAAAAGCGCTGGCTCAAGATGAGATTGACGATGAACAAGAGAAGTTGCGAGTCCTGAAAGCAAAGATGAGCGGGAAAGCAGAAGAATACTTGGAAGTCCTGACGCTCGAAAAAGCTAAAGAACTCAGCAACTACAACTATTTGGTCAAAAAGTTCAAAGAACAATTCGATATTCCAAAGACATTAACGAATCACATGAATAAGTTGCAAAGCTTACGACAAACCGGAACGGTCAAAGACTTTGTGGACGGTTAACGAGTGACACCTTACCGCGAAAGGTATATATGAATCAATCCTTGAAGAAGACCTCAAGTCCGTATTGATCACAGGGTTAAAGAACGAAACCCGAAATCGATTGTGCGTGATAAAGAAAGAAACTTTTGCAACGTTGACGGAGATAGCCGAAGCGGTGGAAAACCTCGATCAACAAATGACTCAAGGATTGCAAAGCACAAGCGAGCAACGATCAAGATATCGAGAGATTTAATCCAATCGACCCAGTCAACCGAACGTCAATCAAGCGAGACCGACCACCTGCCAACAAGCGATGCGACCGAGAGTGAAAAGACCTCAAATGCAATGGCGACCGCAACGGCAGAAAAATCGACCGATGCAAGTACATCAACCGCAAGAGCAACAAGTAATGCAACCGTGGACAACACCGATATCGATGATGCCAATGCGAAGTGGCATTAATTACCAACAGCCGTTACCACCGTACTATGGACAAACAGGAATGCAGCAACCGATGTTACAAACAATGCAATCGATGCAAGTACCGCAACAACCAATGCAACCGCAAATGAACTGGCAACAACAACAAAGAATGCCATTACCGGTGGCAAACCAACAGCAACAGAATCGACAAACGGTGATGAATCAAACGCCACCAAGCTGCAACAATTGCGGAAGATTGGGCCATAGAACGGAGCAGTGTGCCACAAGAAACTTGAGACAAAGTATAAAAGAAACCCGACCGGGAAATCAGCAACAAAGTCAAAATCGATACAGGATTCTATCAAACCGATCGAATCAATCGAACTAAATGGCGAACAACCGACCACCAAAATCGAGCGGAGTAGAAAAAAGAGGATATATACTCAAAAAGAAAAGGTTATGTCGGCGGACGAGAACAATAAACTTTCGTAGAAAGGAATCAAGTGGATCATTCGAAAGAACTTGAACCATGCAGTGACCCGACAGATTTGTCAAGATACTATATCGACACGTATCTCGAAGGGAACAAGAAACTGCGAAGTTGGTCGATACGGGATCACAAATAACGATCATCAGTGAAGAATATTACGAAAAGTATTTTAAGCACCTCCCACTCAGAGAAACGGTATTATGTGCCGTGGGATTCCACGGAGATCTAAGAGAAAGAGCAGTGGGCTACTTCTTCGTACAGGTCCATCTGGAAAAAAGTACAAAAGATCCGGTTCATCGTAATCAAAAAGTTTTCAAAGATCGCGATATACGGACGTGACTTCTTAGCGTTCGAACTGGTGATCGATTATCAACAGTTACGGATCAAGATGAATGGACAGCCGATACCTCGAACCAACGAAATGGGATCGTTCAGTCAAGAAGATGATAACCACCTCGAAATTTGCAAGTGTCCTTACAAACAAGTGATCCGACCGTGGTCGGCGAGATATATCGAAATAAAAAATCCGGAAAGAACAAAAGTGATGCCATAGTGGTAGAACCGTTGACGAAGACCAAAAACAGACTAGTAATACCGAACAGTATCGCCAATGTAGAAGAAGGCAACGTCACGATATCGGTGTGCAATTTGAATACCATCGAAATGAAAACAATCTAAGACCAACCATTCGTACGGAAGGTCAAACAAACCATTATGGGAACAGTGGTTGACGAAGAGAAAGCCCAGAGAGCATTGGATCGGTTCGAAAAAAACAAAGAATGAAATGGAGAACAAAGAGGAAGGCGTAAAATGGATCAAAGTTGGAAAAAGAGGAAAGCCGATCATCAAATCATGGACCAGCCTCATTCAAACAAAGAATACACAAGTCATATCGATTGTGGAAACGGAAGTACACGCAAAGAAGAAAGAACAGCGAAGCACCAACATCGGACAGTTTCAAGAACAAGTAATACGCCAAACCGAGCACATGAACAGTGTTCGAACTTCCAGCCGAAGTCGATTTGGAAAAAGCCGTTACCGATGAAGAAGGGAAGGCTTGCTTGGCGACGGTACCCCACAATTATCAAGACGTCTTTTCGAAATCGACTTCGATATTGGAATCAACATGCAAGCAGAACAAAACATCAAAACCACAGTCGAAAAATCGGTGCAACAACCGTTATGACGCTTACCATATGCGGACTGCAAACAAGTACAAGAGGTGCTCGACCAAGGAATAATCAGAATATCCTATAGTCCAAGGGCATCACCGATCGTACTGACCAACAAGAAAGATAGATTGCAAAGATTCTGTTCCAATTACAGAATGCTCAACTCGATAACGAAACGCGATAGTTTTCCACTACCACGAATCGATGAGATGTTGGACGCGTTACGCGGAGCGAAATACTTCTCAACCATCGATCTCAAGTCGGGATAGTAGCAAGTACCGACGAACGAGCAAGACAAAGAAAAGACAGCGTTCATCTGCCATGAAGAACTATTCGAATTCAATGTCATGCCGTTCGGATTGACAAACACCCCTGCAACATTTCGAAGAATGATGCAACTGATCCTGGAAAGCGTCCTGATGGAATCATGCCCATGCTATTTTGACATCATAATTTTTTCAACGTCATATTGGGACCATTTGTACGACATCAGTCGAATAATACAGTGTCTCCGTAGAGCGAATATTAAAACAAAATTATTAAAGTGCGAATTTTTGAAAGAAGAAATTCCGAACCTGCAATATATTGTATCGAACAAAACAATTTCAACGGATCCTGGAAAAATCGAGAAAATACAGAACTTCTCGAAACTGAAGACGGTGACGCAACTCAAGAACTTCTTAGGTTAACGGGTACTACAGACAATTTGTATCCGATTATGGAACAATAGCAGCACCGGTCTACGACATCACCAACAAACGATCAAGAATTGTCAAGTTCAGACAATTGGGTACGGAAGATATGCAACAAGCGTTCGATACCTTAAAGATCAAGATGACAGCACCTCCAGTATTGGGCTATCCAGATCCGCACAGAGAGTTTATCCTGTACATTGACGCAAGCAAACATGGTAT
>JASANE010011159.1:0-33075 GCA_030248225.1 Trileptium ribeirensis
CATAATACATAGATACACCATATATGTAACGAATATCAACTCACAGCAGATATTATGTGATAATGATCACTCGGCGTGTGCGCCGGGATCAGGCCCGAGGCCACCATTTTTTCTTGAATGCCCAAAATTTCTGTAGTATCCGTTGGTCCCTAGCCTCTCCGAACACACACCCGTCCGGCACAACGACATAATACATAACAGTTTATGATTAACAAGCAATTTATGTTCACAAGGACCGACCGGACACCTCTAGAAATTACCCTGTCTTTCATAATTTGGTGCCAAAGTCACCCCGTGCACCGTCGGGTGGTGGAGTGTGACTTTACAAGCATGACACAATGAAATATAATTTTATTTATTTCACAATTACTGCAATATTACAACATTACACAATTATATGGAAGGCACAATCCACCGGTATCCGGCCGTCCATTCCCTTCATTCCCTGCAATTCTCACTGCGTTATCCGTGTTTTTTATCAATTTCATAAAGTTCGGGCTGTTACAATTTGTTGTTGGGCTGCTGAGCCTAAAATTGGGGTGGCACAATATGCTTTCAGAGGCTCGGTTTGACCCTCACAGTGGTAGCCCTGGTGACACCCTACTCCTATGATGTACAGCCTACGCACACGCCGTCAAAATTTACACCGCCACAAGCCCATGGTGCAACAATACGGGCAAAACAGTAGGCGAGTTTGACAAAGAAGGTTCTTTCATTTATTTGTTGCAAAAAGTCATTGACTGGCAAATCTACAGCTGCTGTACCGTAAATTACGCATACTGTGCAAATTTCAATGACAGCGTCTTTGCGGTCATCTTATAGTATGTAATAACAACTAAAAATTCGACTGTATTTTGGTTTAAAAGCTATTGGTGGAACGCGACATTTGCAGATGTGAAGTAATCAAAAAGGATATTAAATAACCATGTTAGCAAGCGATTATACACTTGCCCCCACGTTTGTTTCTAGTCACATCTGTTTGATGCCGTGAGTATTGAAATGGTATTACATATTGAAAATATGCATACATGAACGAGGTCTGAGTCACTAGGAAAGATAGATGATGCTTAATGCTTCAGAGGAAAGGCCTTCGGCCTTCCCAAAGGATGTGAGGGTCAGATCAACAAATCCGCGATGGTTAATGTAGGTCATCAGGGGGAAATAAACTTTCGGTATTAATACTGGACCTAATTTTTTCAAATTTTTGCTAATTTCTCCCGATTTGTGCACATTTTCTCCAATTTCTGTCTATTTCCCCTTCAATTTTTGCCAACTGTTTCCGAAAAAGTTCTGAGCGCAGTGTGTGCGGGGAGTGGAAGTCTGACTTCCTACCATGGTTGTTATTGGCAATCACCCCGAAGGAGAACTCAGCCTCAGGGGCAAATATTTCCCAACTTACCTCTTTGGGCATTTACGAAATATATGTATGCCGGGAACAGCGGGTACAACTATCACCCTCCAACGCGTCCCGCACATGTATTATGTTTGGAAAAAATATGCAAGGCACAGGCACAGTAGAAGAAATATTACCAAAAGTTATGTAAAATCTTGACTTCGATAAAATTAATCTGCCCAAACAATTCCAGGTGCCGCCATCCACTTTTGGGACATTATATCTCGTGCTTGCGTCATCGTACGTCTCAAGGTGCCCAATTTACCCAGGGGCAAGTTGAGAACTGGCGAGGGAAAGTTCGGTTGCTGACATTCTCAGTAAATTGTCATCAGTAGCCGAGGTGGGGCCACATACTAGGCCTCTATAAGCATGTATATGATTAATGAAGATGACAAGTTTTAGGTTCGTCCCGTTATACGAATACATTCCCAAATAGAATTGAAGGATGTTAAAGTTGTATAGCGTGCGAACATGTATGAGCACATTCCTACAATGCACCTATAAAGGCTGCTATTATACCGGTTGTGTTACATAAAGCACGTCGAGTGGCAAGATCGCATAACACCAAAGTTGAACATACAGTTATAAAAATTGCCTGCACATACAGCTCCCAAAAAGAAGTGATCAGGACGTGAAGTGACTAGAAAAAAGTACAGTCTTAAAAGATCATTAACACTTTTTTATATATCTTGACGCATTACTATCAGCGCATGCTGCGAGACAATTTTCTAGCCAAGTTCTTGGCACAGCATGTGTTTGCACGTGCGTTGTTTATCTGCTCGCTTTATCAATATATTTCTGTTTTATTGTCACAAGTAACGGAATTTCAGCGATAGCCGATGCTATGGTCCGACCAAATAGAGATTTTGTAGTGGCATTAGGCGCATTTATAACCTGCGTTCAAAGTTCCAGACGTTTTAGGACGGTATATACAGCAAACACAGTTTGTTACAGGTGACAAATAAATGAAAACTTAAAGTAAAACAAACTTTTGCTCCGTTGCGCGATACTAGTTTTAAATCAGTGATAACAGTCAAAGAAGTGATATTGCTGCAGCTATATCTACAGGTATAAACCATTGGCACGCTCCTCCCCCTCCCGAATCCGCCTCAGTTCCATACCCCCTCTCAACTCCCCTAGAGGCTGTGCAGTTCCCCCGAAACACCGCACCCCTCCCCTCCCAACAATCAGCACCTCCCCTGAAGCCCGCATCCTCCTCCCAACGCCCGCTGAACCATTCCGAGGCTCTCCCCCTATTGCTCGTACTTTAGCGAACTTCGAAATTCGGCATCATCTTAACCGACCAGCAAACAGAAAATATTTATATCTAGCTGACACGCGATTGGTTGCCGCATAGACCATTTAAAAATATGTTCATATCCCAAGATCCTATCGGTCTTTATTCGTGGTCTGTTGAAAATTAGCTATCTTTCAACGTTGATAAATCATGCGTTATAGATTTCGGCAGTCAAATCCTATATTCCCCCTTACACACTAAATGAACAACAAATCCCAACAACTGATACAGTACGTGACCTAGGAGTTTTGATATTGAACGACTTGAAGTGGGGATCCCAATGTGTCAAGGCTGTTAATATTGCGAATAGAATCTATGGTATCATTATACGTCATATCAAAAACTTCACTAAAACTTCGATAGTATTGCTCCATCAATCCTTAGTGCGACCTCATCTGGAACATGCTACACACGTTTGGTGTCCGCATCTCTGCAAAGATATTGACTTGATCGAAGGGGTTCAACGCAGAATGACCAAAGTGCTACCAAGTATTCGTCATTGGACCTACCACGAGAGACTGCGATATCTAAAGATACAGACGTTGGAAACGAGAAGGTTGACAGCGGATTTAATGCTATTATACCAAATAATGACTCTGAAGACTGATTTGCCTTACAACAAACTGTTTTTGGATGGCAATACTGATACCCGAGTGCACATCTATAAGTTGAAGACGCCTGATATACCAAAAACATCGAAGCGACTTCACTACTTAGTCACCGTGTTATTAACTACTGGAACGCTCTTCCCCAGAACGTAGTTGAGGCTGCAACAGCAGCGTCATTCCAATACTTGCTCCACGTCTCCGGTGTGTTGCCGGATATATGACCGCGTTCTGCCGCATTGTTTTGTCCTTTCAAGCGCAATCGAACGGACCTTTTGCCACCTATCGCACAAACATGGTCAAAACTCATTTGAAGATTGAATTGGAAGGGACGCGCAGGTGAATATGCAAGTGAATATAAAAAGTGGTCCATATTACAGTGGTGTAGTTTTATGCAATATTCTAACCACCAATTATCACTAAACTGTATTACAATGCAGGTGTGTTGACAACCAACGACATTAGATCGCGCTGCAATGCTAAAGAATAAACAACCAATCAACAAGCTCTACGTATGGACGATGAGAATAACATCAGAGCTTCAGTATAGCACTGTGTGCGGCAGGATTTAGCGTACTAAGCGCATCGATAATAAGCGTATACATATAGTATATATTATATATTAAATAATAGGTATACAGAGGCGTATCGCACGCATACTTATAATTTTTCAACAGGTCGGTACCGTTCGTCCATACAGTAAAGGCTAAAGCTGTCAATGTGCGCCTCAAAACTGTTGAAGCAAAACTTTAGCGCTTTACGAGGTTCAAAATCCTATTGATTATTCGTGAATTTAAAAGCCTCTTTATAAAACCAGATTTAACTGCAAAACAGTTTCATAAAAAATGTTGATAGAGTCTCCGTGAGCTGCAAACACTGCAGATAAGAAAATGAAATGTGTTCGTGGCCGGCTTGTATCTTTAGATGAACCAGGCGCGATAATAGCTCAAATGTGCTAATAAATTAGCCAAAGTGTTAATAATTTTAGTCTTTTCACCGATGAATTTTGATGTTTTATATAGCGTAATGCTCATTGTTTGATGAATAATTGCACTGTGTTTACACCGTGTTCATACTGAAACACAGTCTAAACTCAGGAATGTGCACAACCGGGCAGCCTTAGGAGTATTAGAATTTGGTGTAAGCGATAGGTGACCCTAATAGTTTTATGTAACGTAAATGCTTGTTGTTTAATGAATAATTGCACTGTATTTACGCTGTGTTAATACTGGAACGCAGTCTAAACCCAACTGTGTGCACAACCGAGCAGCTTTAGCAGTATCAAAATCTGGGGTAAGCGAAAGGTGACCCTAATAGTAGCGCTTTAATAAACGTATTTCGGTATCACAATTTTATTTATGAAGGGCGGATGTGGCTGTACCTTTTTGTCACGAGCCGGAATTGGCTCTGTAACAGAATTCCGCACTAGCTGCACACGGCTTAAGGTAAATGATGCATTCCATGATTTAACGTTAATTGGAACTTTGTACGCATTTATTTGCTTATCGAACAATAGATATATGGACCCGATCTGGTTGATGATGCACCAAGTCCAAATGTTTTCAAAACAAGGTTTCATGACTCCCATCTTCTTCAGCTTTAGTATATATGTGTTCGGTTGCTGCTGCGGCTGTTGTGCTTTCAGGTAACCTAACCGGTTGCCGAATATTCCAATTTCTTGCAGCATTTGTCCGAGTGACGACCACATATTGACGGTTTATTCTGTATTTATTATCTGAATGGAATCACATTAGTGGAGTGTCTGGCAAAATATCTGGTAAGATATATTATAAGAATATAATATGCATTTATTTATGGTTTTAATTTAAGCCTAAATTAGTATTTGTGAAACATAACAGTGTCTCGAACTTACAAACTAAAATTGACTAAAATAAAATAATGCTGTTGACATTTGAAAGATTTGCAAAAATGTGTAAAAATATTAGTTATTGAATATTTTAAGCCAAAGTTTAAGCGGAGTTTGGGGGAAATCACGAGGGCGAGATGTCCTAACAAATGACACCCATACCTTTTTACAGCTACTATGATTAATAGCTACATTATATATAATTGTTATAATTATTTTACACAAATATAGAATAATACATAGCTAGTTGGGATGGTTATTATAGTGATTGCGTAATGATGCGGTTGCCCTTATAATAAATTATTAAATTTACTGTCAAAGCTTATTTGCGTAGTAACTTTTGATTGACGTTGAAATTACGTCTTTCTATTCTGTTAGTCTGTCGAGTTTTGCGGCTTTGGAGTATGTCGGAGCTGGATTTCCGTAGCGGTGCTCACGCGGCGCTCCGACCCCAGCAGCTACTATAATACACAATGTGTACAGTTTGTTCATACTGTTGGGCACCAATCAATCTTATACAGTGTAGCTGGGGTGCGGGAGATCGTGGTCTAGCGTGCTAGTAAATGGTGATAATACAACGTATTTGGCTTTTCCGGTCTTTGTGTTAACCAACGGAGAATAGCAGCTTCACGAATTGCCAATTAAACTTTATTACGCTCTCTTTCAATGATTTCATCGACAGCCAATTAGTTACAAACAAATATTTGTTCATTAATGCAACGAAGTGCCAATTTATAGCGATATGCTTCAACGGCTAGATCAATTCCGCTTATTCGCCTAAAGCACGCAACAATAACATTTAGTGCTCATCCCGAAAGATCCTTATATTTTGACACCGAAGGAATGGAATAGCTCAATAGGCATTAACGGAATGCAAGAATACCCAGAATATTATCAACATTCGCTAATGGTTGAGGGTAGTAAAACATTTGGCGATCTGTTATAATGTTATACACGTTTTTGTTTGACCTGCTTTTCCGTAATCACAAAATTCATCGTGTCACACGACTGACTTTAATGCAGTACTCAGAATGATATTTAACAGTTAGCTAAGCCAAAGGCAGACGTTGTTATACGTGAGTTCGTGAAACATAAGGCGGAAATGTAGTTGCACGCACTCTAGTTTGGTAATAGGTTTGAATAAGTATATATATTACCTATCAAGTTGAACCCGAGAGAGACTCGCAAAAATCCGTTAAGAGATGCACACTGATTCTCCATGTGGGATTATCGGCCTTCTCCGTGGCACGTTTCTACCGAAACGTTAGCCCACATCTCCAATGGTGGCCAATGGCTACGCGGTGGAATCAAAGAGCGAGCCGCGTAATATCCCAAAATATAAGTAAAATCGACAATAAAGGGGAAGGAGCCACCAAAGAGACGGACCAGTGTACCAGCGGTCGGAGATACCCTTTACCACTGAATAAAAGAGTGCGAGTTCAGGGGCTAGACATGTCATTGCCTCGGGCGGAGGTACTGAATTTAGGTTTGGCATGTATTGAAACAGCTGATGAATAGATAAACTAACAAAGTAGATTGGCCGTGTGAATCTAAATCAGCTAAACTAAATTAGCACTAAGATTTTACAGTAAGTGAAAAGTAATTGTCCTTATCTGGGACGGATTGAGTAAGTATAAACTATGAGAACTTACAATACATTTGAAGTGCATCTATGTGCTGCTACTGAAATTTGTGTGAATGTAAATTTATTACTGTAGGTGTCCCTTGTTTTAATTTTACTATGCTGCGGCGTATTCGGATAACTGGTGTCAGCAGAAATTTCAGAACAACGTAAACAGTGTATTGGAGAATTTGCATTTATAATTGAAAAGCGGCGGTGGGGAATGTCTAAAATATTACTTGATGGAAAATTTAGAAGGTGATAACGAACTATGCAACTCTAGCGCTAGGAATAGTCATTGTTTGACTTTGTGCACTCTGCACCCTCCAGCCATGGCGAACTAAAAATTAACCGAATGTGGCCTAAATGTGTGAACTTTGATTGATGTTGGCGTGTTCGGGTAATCGTGCGAACAGTTTCCATACCTTGGTGAGTTCGAGTAACGAACCTCGTTATAGCGGTAACAATTTTTTAATAAATTGATTTGTTTATTAAAACTTAAAAAATTGTATAAAATTTTAATTTTTTTAAAAATGTATAAAATTTTAAACAAAATTTAAGGGATAAAAGCTTACTGTAATGAACTGTATAGTGATAACCGGGTAGCTGTAATAGTTTTTCACAAACTCTACTAAGTTTGAAAGAGGAACTGCCGTTACAGTGTTACCAGTTGAAGTTCAGGATTTCGAAATTCTCACCACTAAGCTGCAGCGAGCTTGAGTAAACAAATCCACAGCGTCTCAATAATTTATTCCAAGATTTCTCCCAAAATTTTAGATTGCTATATAGTTCCCGTGTAGGTTAGTATACAGTTCTGTTTAGGTCGCACCAGAACGTCCTCGAGAATGCGAATTTTGGGTTTAATTTATAAAATCTTCATGAAAAATACCACTACGATGGAAAGTTCGTGTAACTGTCCCGTAGTATTCACTGAATAAAGTTTGAGCGAATTTTAGCGAAAATTTTGAAAAAAAGTAAAATCGAGAAACAGTACTACCAATTTTTATCACTGGCGGCCGGTACTTTTAACACGGGTTGGAGAGAACTGTATTATTTCCGAAGGCATCCAAGCTCTGTCTTAGCTCGGCGAAGCGGCCTGAGTTAAGGTAGGGGTTGGAGCTAGATTAATCTTCTGTAAGATTTTTAGGCTTCGTCCATAGACTTTGTCTCGACGTGTAACTAATGAATAAAACGAAAGTCGGCGCTTTACCTGCTGAGATTGTACTAATAACGTGAGGAAATTGCACTGGCGCAGTAAAGCTAAAAATCTATACAGGTTGCTTAAAATAAAGTACCAAAAATAAGTTAAATATGGGAGCTTAACATTAGATTTTTAGACAATGGCCAGATTTTAGTAAATAATTAACGAAACTAACGATTAGCAGAGGATCACTGCGTAACGGAATCGGGCAAGTTTATAGATATTCCAAGGGGTTAAGTTAGTGCTTAGCGATCAGCGCAACTAGCAGAGTACTCGAAGAATAACACAATTGCAGTGTGGAGTTAACCAGTAACTACCTACAAGTAGGTCACTCGTGACGCTAGTTCAAGGTACTGAAGAGGGACGTCCTAACGCTTGAAGCGTTTAATTAATAGTTGAACACCTATTTCGTATAAGCGTATAACAAACCGAGTTCAAATGTTAACAGTATCGGCCCATCTAGTATTCACAATACAATGCTTTGTCGTAAAAAATTTTAATACTAAATGTTAGCTTGAAAGTTCGAAAAATACACGGCAGTATCGTTAGCAAATAACAACGGATTATATAGAAAGGAAAAACTTACAGCAAACTAGCATTATGCACTAGGTATGAAACTAATAGTAAATAACAAAGATAGTGGGGCATAATTATGACCTGCATATATACTATAGATGATAACAATTTTTATATTTTTACATAACTTTTAGGACAACTTAGTACGATCATGCATTGTAGGTAGGATACATGTACCTTAAGTCGTAACGTTACCTGCGAAGTTCGTAAGCTTCGTAGGCCTGAAAAATCTAAAGTATTTTATGAGTTAGTGTTAGTGGGACGATTGACACAAGATTTTCCCTAAATAGAACGTGGGTGTTGACCCATAACTGCCAAGCCCCCTAAGCGTATAATTTCCCCGGCCTGTGCATTGGACAACCCCTATACGAGCTTGCTCGAGGACACAGTTCCGGTAACTACATCCCACCCTAGAGCATGTTTACAATGTCACAGCCTTCGACGATAGAGCAGCCCATGGAAGAGTTACCCACGGGTGGTGTAAACGTGCAGGAAAGGTAGAAAGACGAATCCCACCCAGAAGTCTCCTTTTAGGAAACGGGCTGCCCTTTTTCTAGTCTGCCTTACCCTGTGCTAGGTCTTACTATGCCTAGCAATCTCGCCACCTCGGCAGGATCTAGCAAATATAGGAACAACCTCCGGTATTGTCACTAGAGTTGTAGTACGTCTATATACGTGTGTGCTCTAATATTGGCGTAGGGGGAACTGTCGAATTTATATGAAAACGTATGGATTCGACCAAAAAGTAGAAAATTCGCGACGCACAATGGAAAATGTATGTCAGTAAAACACACATTTGCTAAATAAACTACTCAGAGTCGCGAAATCAAAACTCCAATTAAATCGTACAAACACACGCATAAATATAATAAAGATTAATATTATTATTAAAATAGCACTATTATAATGATATTAGTAAGTTACGATCATATTTAATGAATGGTAACATTATGTAATTATGAATACTAAGGTTAAATTCATACCGAAATAACATTCACGAAACACACCGAACATCTTCATAAGATATATAAACAGAAGAAAAATGAAAAGTCGTCATACAGGCAAGAGCAACAAAACACATTATATCATCGTCCGCCGTCATTATAATAATTCGTCGAATGTCGTTATAATCCCAAAACCAATCGCTTAGCTATCCTATACCAAAGTAAAGTAGTAGCTAGCTATATTTATTTATTATTGATTTTTACAATATTTATATATTATTAAACTTATGTAATTTGGTGACTTTTGGTGTTAGAAATAGGGCTATTCGTAGGAATTAAGCAGATTTCTGCGTAAGAAAGGAGTGGGTAAAGGCCTTTCTAGCGAATTAATAAATTTAGGAGAATATAAAAGAGAAATAACATTGAAATTCAGGGTTTTAGTGGTATTTGAAGAAAAATGATGTTTTGAGTAATAATAAGAAAATGGAAAAAATTACTAGGATTGGGGTTTCCCATCCGAGTAAAATGTGAACTATAGTACGGTAGCAGAATAGAGTTTGAACATAGTTGGGGAAATCTTAGTATATTTGTATAAGTATATATACTTCTTAGTATATTTGTATAAGTATATTCTCCCACCGGGAGAATGTATATAAATCAAAAAGAAATGTGTCATTTAAGCAAAATATGGGAATTTATAAAATTGTGAATCCTGGGTCATTTTTAAGAGGTAATATATCGGCAATGAGTAGGAAATGAATTTTAATATAGAATTTGGGTAGATATTCCCCCCCCCCCAGATGATATGGAATTCACTTCCCCTGGGAGAAGAGAGATTAATTATAGATAAATTTGTCGTTTAAGTAGAAATATGAAAATTTGTGGAATTTGGTACATTTTAGTTTGTATATTAAGGTTGGGGAGTAATATAGCCGAAATAAGGAGAAATATAGGTCTCCATACCCAAGATGGGTAAAAATCCCTTTGTGGAAGAGAATATAGAAATCACCCTTCGGGAAGAATGAATACCCTCTGGGGAGGTTAAGTAAACTGTTTTGTTTTTGGCGATGTGTAAACCAATGGAATATGGTCTCCTAGGAAGGGAAAATACAAGATTAGACCTGCCCAAAAGTTGACACTGCAGCAACCAGGATCTGACGAAAAATACAGTGACGATAGTTTAGAAAAAGTCTCCCTCTAAAGTCACCACTAAATAGCGCTTCGTGGCCCTACAGTCAAGCTAAAAATACAAACCTTCTCGCATTTTGCAATAACATGCAACGAGCATCGAATGCCCTAGTTATTTCATCTCTCTATACTAATAATAAAACAATAGTCGAAATCCGAAAACAAAATCATATCTATATTATTCACGCCAGTAATCACTAAACACGACAAGACAACTTTTGGTACACGTCAATCGGAAAACCATAATCACGCGTTGCCATATTAGCTAGGTCGTCTTTCGCAACTCCAAACAACAGCTAATAATATGTAATCAATCAAAAGACTCATAAGTAATACCAAACGAGTCTTAAGTTTAATATTCAATAATAATCTAAAAGAGTATTTAGAAGGGGATCTAGTTGAAATATGGAAAAAGGAAAATTTTGAAGAAATGAGGTTGGGAGGTAGGGTTTGGTTTAGGAAACGTAGGAAGAAGTTAACAGTAAAATTTTAATATGTTGAAAGGGGTAGGTAGGGGAGTTTGAATTATTAATTTGAGAAGTGAGAATTAAGTGTTCAGTAAATGGGAGGTGTTTGAAAAATGAGAAATAGAGAAAATGGGAATTTCTATAGAATATAAAATTTATAGAAAATAGAAAGAGGGGAAAGGGTGGGTTAAATACGTGAATGTTTAGGGTTATAGGGAAAGAATATTACAGTTAGAAGTGTACTGGTTAAGTTTCGGGGGAGAGGGGGTAGTTAGAATTCTGGTGGAAAAAATCAGAAATTGGGGAAAAATGGAATTTGGTTAAATTTTGGATGTAGTGAAAGGGGGTGGGTGATTATGAAATATGTTTAAGAAAATAAGGGATTTAAAAATAAAAAGTTTCATTGTTTTAAGATTATAGATCTGCGATTTTAACCCAACGGGATGGTGTTGAAGCAAATTGGTAAATTTAGTCCCTCGGTAAATTTAGGCACCAAAAATGGTCAAATTTCGCCAGTTTTACAATATGGATATATATCGTGTCTATAGGGTTTGGGGTTTGCTAATTAGATAAAAGCAATTGTTTTGCGTGGTATGCATGAAATATATAATACAAACGCCCTACTCCATAAAAATCACTTTTCAAATTATAATTTTTCTTTGATTTTGTGATTTATAAATTTCAAAAGATTTTGTCATTGGAAGAAGAAATAAAAAGTTTTTCGGTTTTGATATACGTAATGTTACTAGCATATTGCATCCTAGCATACATGTTGAATACTCGCATATTTATTTTGTTGTTTAGTTGCAAATAATATTTATATAGTTAATATTGTATTAGTTGAATTATACCTCTAGCATTGAGCAATTTTTGCCGCGCTGCGCAGTGTGTACAATCATTTGTAGTGATGTCAACTACTGTGGGAATAACTCCGGTGATCAGCCCTGGTGATTGGCCTGAAATTGAACGCGCGCGAGTCGAACACCGCCACGAGCTTTGTCTTTCTGGACCGGGAATAGCTGAACGCCTTAACAAAGCAGCTGATGTGGCCACGGGTTCGCCGGCAACTACTGAAACTTCTGGTCACCAATGTTTGCTTCATCCGAATTTATTTAAACTTCGGGGTCTGAACTTCCTTGAAATCAGCAATTGTGGTCTACGATCTGAGGCATTATTTTCTGGAGATTTTCAAAACTTTAAACATTTAACTAATCTTGCTCTTTACGGAAATGAAATTGTGACGCTACCTGATGTCGTTGGTGATTATTTAACGGAACTAAAATACGTTGACATTTCTCGAAATCATCTGGAGAATCTCCCGTCAAATTTTTCAAAGTTAACGCATCTGGAAACGCTAAATGTGCGACAAAATTGCCTATCGGGATTGCCAGACTTGTCAAATAGTTCTACCACGTTGCTTATTGTCGACGGATCGTATAACAGGTTTCAAGTAAGGGAAATGTGTTGTATATTATAATCAGGGAATAACCGGAACCAGCAACCGGAACCGTTCATTTAAACCGGAACCGGAACCCGGTCTTCCACACTTATATATAGTAAAACAGATGATGGAAGAAATGAAGGTATAGTGGATTTAAAATTTGTTAATAATAACTTTTACGTTAAACTTAATCTATTGCCATGGCGTTATTTCTTTTCTGAAACTTTGAAGATGCTGAGGAAGCTAATAATGTTTATTTATGGATCAATATGTCGGTTTTTGGATACACATAGAAAAAAAATGTCTTTCACTATACGCCCTTCGTATACTGCGTCAAATTTAATGTGCGTGCATGGAGCGTAGAATAAACTCCTTAGCCCAGTCTCCAGTCGCCTCCCTTTACTACACATACGTTTATTACATGTTGCTCTGTAGGAAACTTGAAATTGTTGGTTTATATGATTCTAAGAGAAAATAATAGAAGGTAATTTTTTGATCAGTGATCAGAGACACTGTGTAGGCTAGTGTTTGGGCAAACAGTGCCCGTCAGTTGGATCATAATGATAACTTTCTAATCAGAATGCTATAAATGAGACAAACTGTGATACTGCTCGTACAGTTCATTGCCAAGAAAGCAGTTTCTGGCTGTGTTGCAGATAACGTTACTTTACTTCAATGTAGATTGATTTACAAAGTTTACAAGCGCACTAGCTGGTGCTTGACGCAATTTATGTTAGCCAAGCTTATGCTAAGTACTTCTACGTAATCCATAATCTGTTACCCAGTTAGACCGGTTTAATTCGAATATATCCAGCAGACTTCTGAATGTTTAAAATAGCTGCTGCAATCATCGACCTGGCTTTTTGTTGTTGTTAACAAACTCGTGCAGGTTCAGATGAAAAATTCCTACTGAAATTATGCGCCCTACTTACGTTTCACACGGCAAATTGCTGAATTAATGTTTTCTTTTGCTTGGTTGAATTGGAACTTGATCATTCTATATATATTCCTATGGGTCGTAGATTTGTATAATACATATGTTTGGGCCACAGATGAAGCCGAAATGTGGAAATTTTCATACAAAAATTTTAAATCGCAATCCAGGTTCCGGTATGGTTTTCCCTTTGCTTTTTGAACCGCAAACGGAACGCGATTTTCGTCGGAACCAAAATTCCGGGTACTCTCTGATTATAATGTAGCAAAATTGCCAGTATCATGCCAAGCTTCCCTCTCCTATAGCAGAGGAGGGAAACTATGACATGACTGCCGAAGAATAAATAACATTTGAAATTTAATTGTGAGCAAATGCTAAGCATTCACTTTCACTTAGGCTCTGGCTTACGCAGGTTTCAGGTAATGGAAATAGGTTGTATCTTATGTCCTCACAAAATTGCAAGGATCAAGCCAAGCTCCGCTCTCCTATAGCAGCGGAGGGAAACTTTGTTATGAATTGCATAGAATATATAATATATATTTGAAATTTAATTGTAAGCCCAGGCTAAGCATACTCTTACATTTAGGTTTGGCTAACGCAGGTTTCAGGTAAGGGAAATGTGTTTTATATATATTATAACGTCGAAAAATTGCAAGGATCACGCCAAGCTTCCCTCTCGTATAGCAGGGGAGTGAAACTTTGACATGAATACCATATAGTAGATAATATTTGAAATTTGTGAGCCTAGGCTAAGTATACACTTATGCTAAGGCTTATGCCTGGGCTGTTGGTTGGTTAAATACTTGGTTGTTGATATTGAAGTAAAATGCGCTTGGTATTTAATTGAATATTTGTTTCTACTTGTGACGTTTCTATCTGTTGAAAATTTGCTCGGTGAGTGGAAACTGTTGGCGCGTGTTGTTGTCGGAGAGATTAAATACGAAATGGCCAATAGCTCATCTGTGGTCCTTTAAATGTAAAAAAATATCAAAATTCAAGTCTGTGAAGCATTTATAGATGATATCATCACCGATACTCTGCAAACGCGCTTGTGATTGAGGTCTATCGCAGTACGGACTTAAAAATTCATTTTTATTGCTTCGGTGTGGATTTTTACAAAATCAAATTTTGTGTCAGCTTAAGAGCGACAGAATTTGCTGGCGGAACCCGTTTCGAATCAGAGAAATCGAGGAGTGCGAGCCATGCTTCCTTCAGTTTGGTGAGGCCATCATGGTGAGCGTTCCTTGTTTGTGCGAAATTGTGTAAATAGCTTTCGAATTCCAAAATTTGGTGCGTTAACTCTTGAACTGTTTTGTAGCTTTGTATATAGAACTTGAATGCAAGAGAAATATTGTTTCTGGTTTGTACTTCGAGTATGATGCTTTGGTGGGTTTTCGAAATTGCTGGGTTGCCCTGTGCGGACTTGTATTTCCGTCACATACGCTTAAAATTAGCATCTAGCTTTTACCAATGAATTATGCAAGAAAGCGTTTTTGGTATTTATATATTTGGTGTAAGCCTAGAAAGCCACTTCGAACCTCTGCTCCTGTACTTCATTGTCGCATTAGTTGATGACTAGAATTTGTTTGATAGCTACAACACAACAGAGATCAGAGTTCGTCAGGGCCTATTATAATTTTAGATAAACTCAGTTGAGTACTTTCCAGAACATCGTATCTTGTAGCTTCGGGCTACTTTACAACTTTTGGTGCTGACTGTTATATTTCTCGAAGCAACGATATTTAACTATTAATGGTAATTCACCTTTGAACCAGTCGAACCATGATCGGTCGTCATGATCACCATCTGCAAACCGTGTTATTAAAGCATGGTTCATACGTCGTATTGACACATTGGCTATGACTAATATTTCGACGCATGGCCTGAAATCAACGAGACACGGCGACGCAGCAGGCTACAGTTCGGGCAAACATCCTGAGATGTGGAGGCGTGACTTGAAGACTGCGACTGATGAAGCGTACAGCACCGAGGCTGGGAGATTGTTCCATCCGTTTACCGCCCGATGGGCGAAAGAGAAGCGTGCACAATCGAGTGTGGGGAAGATTCGAGGACGTAACGTGTAGATGTGACCACGCAGTCTGGCGTTAGCAACAAACTCAAACCAAGTTGTGATGGGAAAGTCGATCTTACCGTGTATAGCGTTAAGGAGATAAATAAGATCTGAACGATACCGTCGAGTTGCTAGATTTTGTAATCTCAGCGCACGTAAACGATCATCATATTGTAATAACCCAACACCATGTAAACATTTCGTAGCGCGGCGTTGAACGCGTTCTATTAAGGTTATGTCTTTTTTGTAATGCGGGCACCACTCACTAGATGCATACTCTAGCCGGGAGCGTACGAGTGAACGATAAAGCAACAGGAATACACTTTTACTTAGTGATTTGAACGACCTTCGAATACACCATGATATATACTCAGCTCGCCGTTCAATGTCAGCACAATGTTCTGACGACTTTTAATCTGGAGACACAATTGTGCCGAGGTCTCGTTCAGAAGCTTTACTAGGAATGATGTCCTCACCAAGTCTGTAGTTATTACACGGGTTATTTCAACCAAAATGGAGACATGCTGATTTATATACGCTAAACTACATGCACCACATCGATGCCCATGCAAAAAATGTCAATATCACGCTGAAGATCTTGTATATACGTCTGTTAGTAATGTTATTAAATTAGTTAAACCATACGTAGCTCCGGGCCCTGATGGAGTCAACAACCATTTCCTACAACAATGTAACAGAAAAATCTCTCCTGTACTCGCCCATTTATATAACCAATGTATGTCACAATCAACCGTTCCAAATGAATGGCTAATAGCTGAAGTTGCAGCAATATATAAAAATAAGGGATCACGGTATGCGGTCGATAACTACAGGCCAATCAGCTTAACTGCATCGATAAGTAAAATTATGGAAAAAATTGTTGCTGTCGAACTGCTTACCTTTGCAAACAAAAATAACATTTTTAATAAATCACAGTTTGGTTTTCTCTCCAAACGCTCTACCGAATTGCAACTATTAGATTATATTGATTGGCTGGTTGAATGCATAAACAATGGAGACAGCGTCGATGTTATATATCTCGATCTTAAAAAAGCTTTTGATCGTGTGCCCCACCAGCGACTATTGTTGAAACTGCAAGCTTGCGGTATTTCCGGAGATGTGCTCCGTTGGGTACAGTCCTTCTTAGTCGGTCGCACTCAATATGTAATCGTCAATGGTTGTCGAAGCGCGTCTGTAAATGTTAGCAGTGGCGTGCCCCAAGGCTCGGTCTTGGGGCCGGTTCTCTTTTTGTTTTATATAAACGATATTGACGACTACGTTAGCGGCAAGCTCTATAAATATGCTGACGACGCAAAACTATGTCGCCGAATTCACCGTTCAACACCTCACGTTGACTTAGAGGACATGTCGGTCGATTTAGTAGGAGCTCTGGCGTGGTCAGACCGATCTTTGATGCAATTTAACGCTGATAAATGTGTCTGCTTACATTTCGGAAAAAGTAATCCACAGCATCAATATCTATTAGACACAAATAATATTCCGTCTCGAACCTGCGAGCGGGACTTGGGGATCTGGGTGTCTGATGACCTAAAGTCGTCAACGCACTGTGCCGACATCGTGTTGAGCTGCAACAGAGTCATACGGGTGTTGCGGCGCCATTTTGTTCATCTAACTCGCGCTATTTTTCTCCCACTATACAAGGCGCTAATTCGACCTAGACTCGAATATGCAAGCACTGCCTGGTGTCCACATTACCAACGCGATGTTATACTGCTCGAACGCGTACAACGACGAGCGACGAAACTCATTCCAGAACTGTCCAATCTCCCATATACGGAACGACGACTACGGAAACTACAACTGCAGACACTGGAAACGCGGAGGCTTCGTGCCGATCTCATCATGGTTTATCGTTTGTGCTATGGTCTAGTCGACATACCGCTAAGCCGTTTTTTCGATATCCAGCCAGATTCCCGCCTGAGGGGTCATCCTCTGAAGCTTCGTGAACGCTTCACGCCATCGGTCAACTGCGCAAGATTCTGCTTCTCGTATAGGGTCGTCAGGGCCTGGAACAATCTACCCGAAGAAGTTGTCTTGTCACCCACCTTAGCTCAATTCAAAAATTCGTTGCACAAGTCTCGCAGCCTCCCCGACCCTTGATACCGTTGCGCTGCTGCTGCCGTGTATGCATTTTCTAGATGAAATCACTCCAATGAAAGTATGCTCAGCCGAATCCAGCTAGCCACCGTTCGATACAATTATCAATCTCACCTGTTCGTATGAGACAGTCGAAGAGTGGTGGCCGATCAGGTACGAAAATATCGAAGTTTATTAATGAATTATGAGCGTGAATACGACGGAACAACTTTGAGTCGTCACTAAATTTGCGAATGGCGCCTGAGACCCAATCGTCCACATCATTAAAATAAATCAAAAATAAAGCTGAACCCAGTACTGTGCCCTGAGGGACACCACTTTTTACTGGCACACAACTCGAACGACGAGACCTGGATTGTAATGGTTGTATGGTGCTTCCTAAGACTTCTACACAGAGACAATAAGGCACTTTATCTCTTGTGCATTCATTTATTGGCCCTCATGCTGCCCGAAATCGGTTGGCCGTTTTACTGCTGCTTATGGCAGTTCGATCAAGAGCCTAGTGCTTTAATTTTTTGCATCCATACATATGAAAAACGTGTATGATTCAGGTTGTATATTATATATAATTGTTTACTGCCTGTAGTCATCTGCAGTGTCCACAATGATTTCAGCATATGTTTGGCCTACGTTAGCTAATAATTTATAGACTTATTTTACTTATTTTAGGCAATATCCGAATGGTTGTGTCAAAATGCAGCCAAGTTCGAACGTCTTCACACTCTAACATTTAACAACAATGTTATATCTGCCATACCCCACGAATTATCCAGTTTGGCCTCTCTCAAAAGGTTGGATTTACAAGAAAACGAGGTTGGTAGACTAATATCAAGGTCTTTGATAGGAGCATAAAAAAGTTAGCTTTGGGCGGATTTTGATGCAAGATATCTCATTCGAACCGCAATGGTCGATTTAGGTGTAGTGACGGAGCCCGATTCTTGAATTTTTTCCCGTGGGAAAAGTTATGGCAAAATGACGTCATTTTGGCCCATTTTTCGGGCACCCCCTCCAGTTTTTGCGACTTTTTCAATAAGTAAACGAGGTATCCGCAAACTAATAGGCCTATTCCATGTAGCTTTACCAGGGCTTTCCAATGATATATAACAAGTTTTTCAACTACGTCCCAATCTGGAGTCTATAAGCTTATAGTTGGCGCCAAATTTCATATTTGGTGAAAAGTCGTGGGAAATGCGCCTAAATGTGTGGGTTTTGTTGCTTTTTAGTATCTTATATGGGGTTTTCTGGGCCAGTAAGCTCATTGCGAGTGTCAAAAATATTGTGTGGCAAATATTTTTCACACTTCTGCTTCATATTTGGTATGAAAAATGAGATTTTTCTCAAGTGTCGGTTTGAATTCTTTAACGTTCTTTTCACGGTCAATTTAGGGTTTTATTGAATTATTAAATTGTTAGTTGATTGTTTTTGTACACGTTGTATGATGTTTTGTCTACTGCATACGTTGGCTACCAAAAGAGGCGGGTGTAACTATGACTCACCACTCACGGTTTATACACTGCACCTGCGTACTGTGTGTAGGCTTTGTTTGTGTGTGCTTTCTACAACAGACTTCGGGGGATTGTTCTCACCACTCGAATTCTGGCTCGCAAGCGAGCTTCATTATTTTGAAAAGTTTGCAGTTAGGGCGCTTTGGTTATTGTCGTAATTTAACCCTTCAAACATATAAAGGGTGTCCCATAAGTACGAAAAACACTTAGGCGCTTTATAGCATCTGAACCCTAAATGATACAGGCACAAAAGTTCTATTGTATAACATAAACGTTACAGCAACAGCTTTGCTCCTCCAACATGGGCAATTTCTTCAAGACGAAATCACACAGATCGACAACAATTCGGTGTCAGTCAGATCAAGTGCTTATGCAATGAAGTACCTCAGTTGTTCCACAGTGCCAAGCTTCATTCTGTAAATTTTCTCCTTCAGCATACCCCAGAGAATCAAGTCAGGAGGCGTCAAATCCGGTGAACGGGCAGGCCACTCAGCAGGTTCACATCGACCCAACCAGCGATCCTGAAAATTGAGACCCAGCCAGTCTGGCACTGATTCGGTATAATGAGCGGTCGCGTGTGGCCAAAAATCATCCATCAGCATTCGCAAATACCCATCACATGCAATAGTTTCATCGAAAAAGAGAGGCTTAATGAAACCTCCAAAATGCAATCCCATCCAATAGTCACTCCAGGAGCATGGGGTTGATGTTCAATTGTTTCAAGAGTATTCTCTTTGGGTCAGTAAATGCAATTGTGTCAATTTACGATTTACACGACAAGTGATCTTGAATATGCTTTCGTCGGACGAATCAACTCCATCAGCCAATTCGCGATCATCGTCAAGTTTCGCTAACCATTCTTCAGCACACTCCAGCCGGCAGTCAAAATCATCTTCGTTTACTTGCTGTACAAATTGCGATGGAATGGCTTCAGTTCTAGCCTTTTACGATTCGATAACCAGTCATCGTATGACAGCTCTGATTCCACCGACAGCCGACGAATTGGCAAGTTTGCTTGAGAAAGTAGCAATATTGTAATCCCAAGTGACTGTGAGTTGGCCACCAAGTTTAGACAAGTCCAATACTGATCTAGTAGCATCGAATTTTCGAATAAGAGCAAGAATACATTTGTTGCCCGGGGCTAGCAAAGGCGAATAATGACGCCATGAGCGTATAACTACAGACGAATTGTTGGGATTTCAGTACACTCACTGCTGTAATTTTGTTGCGAAGAGAAATGCGCGAATGAACCATGTAGTCAGTAAGTTTAAACAAGTATACTTCTTTATAACACATAAAAATCCCAAAATTATCTCAGGTGGTTGTTGTATTATTACAGTTCAGACGGTTTTCCTTATTTCTGGAACACCCTGTAGTTTTTCTTGATCTTCTGTCAATGCTTTGATTTTGGGGTCAAAAATACAAAAAGTCGCTCTGTTAAGGTATAGAGCATCATTCGTTTTGCATGTGTGATCAGATGTTATGATGGTAGCTAGAGATTTCGCGCAGAAAAGCGTGTCAAATGGTCTAAAACATGTTTTACCGTTAAATTGCATAGCTTGGAGTGGACTTTGTGGGAAATCTGGCAACAAACCGTGTTTGAATCGTATTAATTTTACCAGCGAGTTGCTATTTCACTTTTCTAAACTAGATTAGGAACGGAAAATAGGATTCTTCGATTATGTAGACTATTATTTTGGATCTTTCTGCACCCAATGAGTCCATAGATTAGTCCTAAAATTGTTCAGATCCGTTAAAGTGCATTTTCACAAAGAAATTTAACATTTTTGTATAAATGTTTAATCGCTGAATCCTAGCTTCGCCATCTCTAATAGTCAGCTATTAATATCACATTTCTACTATATTGTTTATGTAGGCTGAACAAAATAGAGGGAATACAGGTCGTGGGAATAGGTTCACTAGCTTCCAACTCCTTTGTTTACTGCTACAGCTGTATCGTTGTCAAAGGTGAAAATCTTTCCACCACAGTGTTCTTACATTATTTACAATGGTAAAATTAAGAACAACAGTCAGACACAGAGCTATACGAAAAACAAACAGGTTGGAACATTATCACTGTATGATATAATTGATCAGTACATTCTCTCAAACAAAGCATATTTAATGTCTGATGGTCTACTGGTTATACGTATATGGCCTATAAGGGTATTTTAATATAGTTGTGAGCGTGACGCAGCATTTTTCCATTCCAGTGTGGTTTGTCCCAGTGGATAAAGTGTGCTTTAACAATGATCAACCGTCTACCAAAAGGCGCAGATGCGTTTGTATGCGAAAGAAACATTTGTAATTGAAAACTGCTGCAGAAAGTCTAAGGAAACCTTTGGCTGAACCTCATTAAATCGGGTGGCTTGGTAATGAATTTGTTGTCCTGAATGCAACAATTTTCTCAGTTTGCACCAACAAATTTTATATATAACTGGTACGGACCGGTTCCCGCGCACAACTAATTAATAGTGCGTATTTTTGTTATTGCTTTGTTTTAGGTAACTGTGGTACCTGGTGAGCTTGGCTCAGCGCCAAAATTGAAAGAATTACATCTCCAAGGCAATAAACTAGCCGATCGACGTCTTTTGAAGCTTGTTAACGATTCACATAAAAATATGCTTGAATACATTTCGAAAAATTGCCCAAGAGTTTTGTCAGACGCTCGTAGTGCCAATGCTGGTGATAAGAAAAGTAAGCGTGTCCCTTCAGTCAATATATTCATTTTTGGAGATAATATAATCTTCAGAATATTGGCGTAGGCCTATAAAATAGAGAATGGCGATAACATAATCTCGACGATGTAGGCTAGAGGTAGGCAGCCAGATCATCAGTTGATATGGGTACAAAATAAAAAACTATGTAATTAATTGTGATAGGCAGCGATCTGGCATTTCCGCTCGACGAAAAATTTGGGATGAGTTGCTTGAGGCCCCGAGTTCATTCTCGGAGGGCAAGGAGGTGGCCAATATTTTGCTATGTGTGCACATGTGCGGTACTGACGGTATTACTTGGAGTCATAATTGCAATATTAAATCACTCTGAGGCTACTAACAAGTCTTTTCCACCACTTATATTTATTTTTGTGCATTTTGTTTGTTTCGGATCAATATCAAACATGGGGAATTTTATGGAGTAGTGTGGGGCGAACGTGGGTAATTTCGACGAGCGGGGTGGGGAATCTCCCGCCCCATAATGGAGAGGCCAGGGATATGATTCACCATATCCATATAATATTGACACGCGCTATGACAAGTACTTATTTAAATTTCAAAGACCGAACATTGTTTCAAAGAAGTAATAAGGATCAAAGGTTTGTTTACAAACTCTTGAAAATTGTTCTTTTTTCTGCTCCTTTCTCAGATTTCCATTTTGGGAGAATATGATGTTGCGTAATGTTGTGGCAGCCAGCACGTCAGAATCTGACATTGTAAAGAAATAACCACCTGGACACATCGGCATAGGCTGAATTATCAGATTTAACAAAATTTTTCAAAATTTCTTAAACATATATTATGCGTATCGTATGTAATATTTGGTTATAGTCCAATGATATTACTATTGCAAAGCGTCGAGCTTCCGGCTAGGACACGTATTCAGCATCGTAGATGCTTTTATCCACTTAAGTGTCATCTCTGTTGTCTTCACCGCACCTAGACTTCGTTTTCCACTTGCACATCCCTCTGTTCAGACCTTCTTTCCTCTTTGTTGTTGTTGCTAATAATGTGGTGGTTTATTATAATATTTGGAAACATTGCGTGATTTGACTCATAAATGCGTTAGTTTGTGCTGAATTGGACGAGTCATCGATCGAAATAAAAGCGTGTGCCTTACCCACTATATTTAAGGTTGTCTTAGAAACCATTAATTGATTTATATTTCTCACATGTTTTCATTGCTTCTTTGCTGATTCTGCTATTATATGTGTTGTGTTTTAATGGTAATCAAGAGTTCATTACTTAAGAAGTACTAATTGCTTTTAGGTGGCAAAGGAAAGCACAAAGGCGGTCGGAAAAGGACAACCGGGGATAGTGAATGTGCCGATGGTAATGCCGATAATAGTGAGGTAATCTAGTTTTAACAGTTCAGTTGGGTAGCTGGATACGATTAATGGCGTCGAAAGCAGTCAATTCGGTAAATACTAATGCCCTTCAACAAAAAATATTTTTTAAATAACAATTTTCTTGAAAGTTTAGTATTTCAACTTGAGACTTTATAAATTCTGGATGTCATAAATTGAGGTCGATAAATACGTGTAGTGTAATTAAAAGAGTTAAGCAAACGTACCAGGGCGAACACAAGGACAGAATTACTTTTTGTAAAGTAAAACTTGTTTGTTCAACCCGTGGCATATTTCTCATAACGTCTCGCGGAACTTTCTCAAATATTACCTGCTACGTAGTATAGGTTAACATAAAGCACAGAAACCCTTAGGCGTTTGACGCATTTGGTGCTCTTGTGCAATTTAACACGTTACAGCTTGTGCATAATTGGGTTCGTTGTGTTGCTTACGTTTGGCTGCGTATAGCTATTTACTCGAGTTGTGAGGAGCATTAAGGATACGAGCAGTAGCGTCGTCGTAGCTCAGTGGTTAGAGAGAGTAACTGTAATGCACACGGCTCGGGTGTGGCAATAGTATGTGCGACGATAACCGAAGTGTTAATTAATTCATGAAACAGTGGGTTGGTGAAACCGACTACGATAGAACAGCTTAGTCAGAAACACGACAGTTTATGAAGAGACAGATAGAGCATATTTATCACCGCGATACATACACTGCAGCTTTTTCCTATTTAAACTACGATTCTAAATTACAACCTGCAACACCAAAGGCTCGATTTCAGAAATATGGATAATCTAAAAATCAACGGAAAAATAAAAAAGCAAAAAATCTGCGACTTATGAAGAGTGTAAGTTCGAAATGTGCCAAATTTTTATGTGATTTTCCGTTATAGCTTGACTCAAATAAAAATTCACAAGTTCTAACTCACATCTTTAGCTATTCTAGCTGCTATCTTGCTGCCGTCACTATTTTACAGGCTGAAGTTGAATAAAACATTTTATAAAGGCGCCATAAATATTTCCCTAAACCAGTGTTGCTTAACTAAGTGGGGCACATAATTTAGCTTCTGTGATTGCGTGATCATAGGCCGCCAGGCCATAGGGACTTTAGGCACACTTAGGTTATTGCTTCGCGAACATCCTATACCGTTCGCTCATTTAACTTCGGTTATGTCATTAGATCATCTTGTCATGTGAACCTAGGTGTTGCCTGTTTTAAAGGCAACCCGCTATGATTGCTTCAAATAAGCACACTAAATGTTAAGGATACATTCTGCAAACGTTTACAGATTTATCCATGTCTGACTGCTTTTCCTATGCCGAAGGAACAATCATATCTATCTTAGAAAACACGCGCAACAAAAAGGTAAACGCACTGCTGCTGGAATTGTGTGCTCCTTACTTTCCTTTCTTACGAACTCGCAGCTTTTTTATTATGGAACTAGCATCTAGATCCAAATATTTTCAGCGTTAGTATGGTTAGTTCCTATTCAATATCGATCGGTAAACTTGGGGTGGTCAGCTATAACCTGAAGATCATTCGAAAACTCTCAATCTATACAGTTTTCAAAATGAAGTATTGGATGTATATATCAAAATGGTATTTCAAAATGAAGTGTCTTCGTCTCCTTAGCCTAAGAAAAATATAGTATACACTAAAATTGACCATCTAAAAGCAAAATGGATAAATATAACGGCTAAAAACCTCTCTCCCGGCGGTCATATGAAACGTATCTGTAAACAGTGTTATTTCAAAACTCGTTCTCGAATCAAGAATTTGTTTTTTCTACAAGTAAAATGTTGCACATGGCCACGAAATGCAATGGTAGCATATCCGGATTATCCCGACGTCGCAGATAATATCCGAATATGAACTCGTTATTCCACAACCGATGACTGATCCGCCCAGATTAGTCGTCTCAACAGCAATCGGTGCAGAGCTATGTCAAGAGCGCTGCATTCCAGCTTGACGTACCACAGTTTTGTGCAGCTAAGTACTAAGTGCAGCTTCATGCCGCTCAGGACCATTTTAGACCGTGTTTTCGTGGAGGTGGATCGGCAACATTGCCAATCTTTGTGGGTTGCTCTACGCATTAAGTGAGATGTTGTGTAGTAAATGCTGGGTTCCCGCTTCATTGGGTTGCAGAATAACAACGTCGTCAGCATATTCCAGATCGGCTATAATGCAGCTAAAAACAATGACAACAGTGTCAGCTTAAAGAATTTATTTAGACATCATCCAGTCTAACACGATGTTAAATAGCATTGGGTATAAAATGCAGCCTTGTCTGACGCCGATTTTTATTTCGAATGGGACTGGTAGACGGTTCTTGGCTCTGACGCAAACTTTAGCATTGCCATACATGTGTTGTAAAATGCTTCAAGCACATATGGGAAACGTATTTCCGTAGAACTGCCAATTCGGATTCACTGTGGACGCTCTCGAAGACGAAATCGACTGTGGCAATTGTGGGTTGTCCTTAGCGTAAGCGACGGCCGATATATTATCGCATGGTGAATATTTGGTCTTTGCGTCGTGGACCTCGCCTGAATCCTGACTGATGATCACGTAAGGAGTGTTCATCCCTGTCGGATAGGCGCTTTCAGATGAGTTAGATTCAGTTAAGTCATAGTTGCTACAGTCTGATTTAACACCTTTCTTGTGGACAGTAAAGATTATGTCGTCCGTAGCTCACACTTCGGACAGCAGTTGTATTATGAGTTCAGATAGTCTGAATTTGTAGTTTTAAGCACTTCGACGGGTATGTCACACGTACCGGTAATTTTTTGGTTCTTAGGGCACCTTATGGAATCTGTTACGTCATTCAAGGATGGTGGGCGAATGTTGATTTGTTTTCTATATGTGATCTGTTACAATTTATATTAGAAGCTTTGTTAATTGTATTATCATTGTTATTATTATTGTTGTTACGATTGATCAATATCGTAACAAGAATCAGTAGTAGAACATTGAATCAATAGTTTTTTACCTGACCTGCGGACTTTCAGATGTAAGCGTTGGTGAGCTACCACAAGTTTGTGATCCGAAAGAACATCCCCTGCGTGATTTACATTGATGTTCTCAATCGTTGATCGGTCACGACAGCTGATCAATACATCATCGAGATGCTCCTTAGTTTTGCCGTCGTTGGACATAAAGATAACGTCTGTGAAGGGATTTATGGCGGAATTAGGAGTTGCTACAGATTATTTGGTTCGAGCATACGACGGTGTATTCTTGGTAGTTTGGAGACGCCAGAAATGGTGTATACCGACTGATTTCTACTAAAACAGAGCCGAATTATTTAAATCAACACGTTTGGTTGTTACGTAAACTATTAATAACCAGCGCGAAAGCCGGCCTTTGGCCGCCGCAGGCCTTGCGCCGCTTCGCGCCGGTAGTATGACAGAGTGGGCCTGCGGCCCCCGTTTTTCCAGAAAACAGTATTTTTTAAGTTATGACATTTGTATTGTCTTTTTCATCCCTCGTTTGGTATGTGTTAAAATAGCGAAAACACTACTACACCCTTACGGATGTGTCAAAATGTCGAAAACTGCATTATACCCTTACGGATATGTCAAAATGTCGTAAGCAGTATCATACCCTTACGGATGTGTTAAAATGATAAAAACACTGTTATACCCTTATGGATGTGTTAAAATGTTGAAAACACTGTTATACCCTTATGGATGTGTTAAAACAATGAAAACAACATTACCCCATTACAGATGTGTTAAAATGTCGAGAACAGTATCATACCATTACGGATGTGTCAAATGCCGAAAACAGCATTACGCCCTTTTGGATGTGTTAAAATGATGAAAACAACATTACAACCTTAAGGGTATGTTAAAGTACTGGAAACACTATTACCCACTTGCGGATGTGTCAAAATGTCGAAAACACTCTTATACCCTTATGGATGTGTTAAAATGATGAAAACAACATTACCCCATTACAGATGTGTTAAAATGATAAAAACAACATTACCCCCTCACGGTTGTGTTAAAATAGCGAAAACACTAGTAATTACACCCTTACGGATGTGTCAAAATGTCGAAAACAGTACCATAACATGGTTTAAAAGGAGGTCCCCCAATTGGGGGGTACATTCTATTTGCAAAAGTTCATCGATACTTTCGGCACGTCTTAAAGAAATGAAACAAAAAAGATTGTCAAAATCCATGAAGCAGTTGAAAAGTTACGTCATGGAAACCAATAAAATAACACTATTTTTTAATTCAAAGGATGGTAGGTTGTGAAAAAAGCGTAGGGATGCCCAAAAATAGTGTCAGTGCATTCATATATTCGATTTCCTACCCAACAAAAAACCGCATAAAAATCCATAAACAGTTTCAAAAGTTATGATCAAAAATATGTGACAAATCCAAATCTTGGGACACACACAGACAGACATACGGCAATTACATTATAAGATAGTATGTGTACACTTTGTGCGTAGATCTGGATGCCGCTTGAGACTTGTTTTTCTTTGTGTGTAGATGCATATAAACTGGCAAAGTTGTACTATTTTGAACTTGTCGGTAATCTTACTTTATAACTTGTTATAGGCTGGACATCCGAATGATTGTATTTACGTAATGCCAAGCAGTTCGTCTTCGCTGGAAATTCGATGGTCCCCATTGGTTGCCGCCGTCAGACCGTATCTCGTATGCTGTATTGCACGAGGCCTAGATTTGTCGCCGGGAAACATGAAGAAATTTATTCAGTTGCAGGTATCATTTAAGCTTGATTTAATAATCGTTTTTTTTATATTTTGGATCATATTTGTCGGCCCGTTTTTGGTTTTCATGCACAAAGACGTGAAAACGGGTGCTGTTTTATTTTTAAATGGTTTTATTGTAAGAATCTACGAAGCTGCTCAGCTCGCTTCGATTGTAGTTCGGGCCCACCGCACTTCCGCAAGCGCGAGCGCTCACGTCTCATGCCCAGCCATTGGTAGTTATTTTGAACCGCATCCGTAGCTAATGTTATTTTTGACACGCATTCAAAATACATCAACGGTGTGATTGTCGTTATCTGAAAGGTATGAGTCATCAAAAGGTGAAATTTTTGATATCGATTTGGGAGTAGGGAAAACGATTTCTGAAATGTGTACAAACAATGATGTTTTCATTAAACCATCATTAGGAACTGCAGCAGTTTGAAAGTCGTTTCGCGCTTAATATTATGAGGACATTTTGCCCACAAACCTATGTTAAACTCGCATTTAATATTTACATGAATTGAGAGCATTTTCTCCACTTATGAAAATGATAACATTAAATGAATGAACTGTTTTTATTGCAGATTTTTTAAAGTTTTTAGTCACGAGGCGCTCCTTTAATTTCCGTCTTATGTACCACAATGTCATGACTAAATGATTTATTTGCTTCCATGTTGTAGCAACGGTCGTTAGACGTGTATAATTTTCAAGCGGCCGCTTATTGTTTTCGTTGATACAGTATCTGGACGCGACGAAGGCGCAGAAGCAATAATTGAAATTTTTTAATACATTTTCCAGCATATCTTTATATTTGAAGAGATGGATTTTTTGAAAGGATTGTCGAAAAATGGTTGTTGTAATGAAATAAGTGAAGTAATTTTGAGGCATAAGATGGAAGTAGGATTACTGTAACACGCTTGGTCACTTTTTGTCCACTGAAAATTTCTCAAGCGGTCATGATGCGGTGGCCCTTTGTTGAAGACTAAAGAGCATAAAAGACCAACACCCTTGGCCATACCTTATGGGGAATCTAAAAATTCTCAAAATTCAGAGTTTTTATTGAAAATATAAATATAAATCAGGTATGGTCTTAGAGAGGCTGCAAAAGTTTCTAAATTTTGGTTATAACCCAGTTTTAGGGGGAGGGGTGTTACTGAAAATTTTGTCAATTTTTACGTCAACTGGGATGTTTTATCCGGATGAACCCAATCAATAGGCTAGGGGGCATCGAACCCGGAGCAGCCGAACGTTTTCCATGGCGTACGAGCTGAGAACACCCGTTTTTGTCAGGGCATTGAAAATGTCTGACCGTCTATGCCTTCGATTTGGTGAAGCCAGTACAGCCGTGGTAATTAACTTGCATTGCATCTTGAAATGATTAATGGTTTTGAGGTTTGTCACACGTGTGAACTTAATATTTAAGACAAAACTGCACAAAACAATTTGTGAAGAACGACAGGTTGCAACGATTGCGACGCATGACTTACGTAAAATCACTTCACCACTGCTGTACACAACGCAGTTGCCCGATCTGTTGATGGTGAGTTTCGGGATGTATTGTGAAGGAACCGCCATATCCGCGTTCGCAATAATTATATATCGCTAGATTTCGGTGTTTAAAATATCATTTTGGTTTCATTATCGCACATTTTTTAGGAGCCACCTATATTTAAAGAAATAATGTCAGCAAAATCGCCTTCGTTTTATTATACATTAGAGTTAGAATATCACTGACTTTGTTGTTGAGAAGAATTTCACCGCTGTAAATTTCGCGTGAAATATAGCTCATTCGTTGGTCACTAATACAATATATAATACATATATCACTATTTTGTAGTTAGGAAGAATTTCACACGTGAAGTTAAAGCACCTACACGTAGTGTAAGTTGTTACCAGCAATATTGCAAAAGCAACCTATACTGACAAATAACTAGTGTAGAAATATTTTACCCAATTCTTCTCAAAATACCCAGCTAAAATCGAAAATGCTCAGCGAAATACCCAGATTTAAATTTGACGCACGCACAAATATCAAGCACGCTGAGTACTATAGTTCTGCTGTCTGGAATCCAACTTGACTATACCTTTCTATTGCTTTTCAAGAGTTTTACGGCCGATGATTACGGCTAATTTGTAGTGCGTTTTCATGTGTATGATTATGTATTGGTGTGCAGGGCATTAAGAATAGTGTATATATATAGGTATTTCTGAAGGCTGAATATAATGATTTGGTTATCTAGAGTCTAGCGTGCATATTTCATACCATTTCGTCGGGGTTCAATGGGTTGATGGCCATGAACCCGATTTCCAGAATATAGTCATCTTCCGTTGTTCGGTTACGCATTGCGACATGTCAGCATGAATTGCCTATATAGGGTTTCCGGTAGGCGGAATGTGATGGTTGGGTTGTCTAGAAGTTAGCACTAATATTTTATGCCTTTCCAGACGTTTTCATTTGGTTTAGAGTCAATGAAACCGATTTCAGGAGTATAGTCATGTTTCGTTGTTTGGCTACTCATTGCGTACAGGTCATCAAGAATTGTCTATATAGGTTTTCCGGCCCAGGTTCGGTCGGGTGTCTAAAACGCGGTGGAGGGACTCACCAACTTTTCAGCTATGCCCCATAGTCTCTGGACCCCCACCCCCAAAACCCATTGCTTCGCAATCATGGTCGCTGTTCAGCGCTGACTTCCGTGATGGTGTTCATATTGACTATGGCTCCCGTTCATTTGCAGGCTTATATCTGACTTTTGTCGCTAAAGCTACATTTCTTCACGCCCCTAACTCCCGTAACCCAATTTTAGCAAAGGGGAGGGTTTAGAGAGTTACGTAGTTAGAGCCCTTTAAAATCAGGGAGTCCCAAACAACTAAACATTTGAAAAACGGTTTTTTTGGAAATTTTAGAATAAGTTTTGACCCCGTGCGTCGATTAGAATGCAGCAAGAATATTTCATGCCTTGTCAGACATTTTCAGTGGGTTTAGGGTCAATGAACCCGATTTCGGGAATATAATCTGTCTTCAGAAGTTTGGTACACGACATCAAATCTAGTTTATATAAAGGTTTTTCGGTATGTTGAATACAACGCTTTAGTTATATATAGGCCAGCACTAATATTTAATGCATATCAAAAAGTTTTCATGTGTTTAACGTCAATGAACCATGATTTTTAGAGACTAGTATATCTTCGGTAGTTTGGTTATATATTGCGTACATGGCACCAAGAATGGTCTATATAGATAGTTTTGGTACTGTGCATACGATAGTTTAGTTATCTTATGTCAAGCAGATTATACTTAATGCGTTGCCAGTTGTTTTCGATGGGATTAGGTTCGACGAAGTTTAGAGTTTTCAATGGGTTTAGGGTAGACAGAACGTTTTTTGATGTTATATACATCAAACACAGCCTGTTGCAGGTGACTATACAGTGATAACTGAAATATAACCCCACGCTCGCCCCTTTTCACTCTCGCATGCAAGATACTAGTATAATCTTATATGTTGTGTATAAGTTTAGGCATATGCGGTTCGTTGGAGGATAATGTCTACGTATCTGCAGTATTACTATTAAATCCTGCGGTATTACAATTTTTATAGGAATTAAATTTCAAATGACAAAATCCACTAAAACTGTAAACTTTTTTAAACTTTGTTATCGGCAAAAAATTTATCTGGGTCAAATAAAAAATTTAATGGGTCAAAGTTTCAGCGGTGGTGGACATGGCCAATAGTGGTCGATGGCCTAAAATGAGGTGTGATCCTTCCTATAGAAGAACCTCTGTGAGTGATGTATTGTTGAGAATAGAACTTTAATCATGGCCCCCTGGCTAACTTGTCCGTCAGCCGAATTTTAATAATTGAGTCCTGGGTTATGCCTTGATAATTTGGACAGCTAACTTTGTGCACTTGTTGATGAAGCTAGCGAAATTTCGGGATTCAAAATTGGCGGTGCTTTTTTATATTACCTTCAGATTACTCCACTAACGAGAACCAAGGATTTTACTGGCCGTGAGCTGATTGTAATGCTCAAAGATAAAGCCGAACGATTGCGTAAAGAAAAGAAGCGCAACAGCTACAGTGGAGTTCATCAGTAAGATTATGGTGCAAATAATATAAAAAATATGGTGCCATTCGTAGTAATGTTTATACTGGTACAAAAAATACCAAATAAGGTGAACGTACGTGTGTATATTATTTCTAGCTTCTTATTCCAACTACTATTAAAATTTTCCCTATAGCGTAAAGTTTGGATTGCTCTTGAGGAACTGGGAAGGGGCTAAAAATCAGTACCGTGGCACTTCAGGGACGATAAAGTACTGTAACTGTCAGAAAGCGCTAAATATGTGTAATTTTTCTTCACCGGTATTCTCACCGCCAGGTCTGGATTGAGCAACTATTGCATAACTGAACATCGGCAAAAAGTTTGATTTCTTCGGACCATCGAATACCTAGCCCATTTTGAAATAGGTTAAAACCAGGATTGTCAACCTGACGGAATTATTAAAAATGATGATTTAACTATCTTCAGGACACTGTCTGCTGCACTAGATTATTGTAAGGGTTGCCAGAGAAGAATGCAGAGCACGCCTAAAATTTTGTACGTACCGTCTTTTGGCTAACAATCTATTGTAGATAAGGAGCTCCATTTTCGGACCAACCGATTAGAGGAATAATTACGACGACAAATCAGTTTGGGAATACTCGAAGTATTTAGTTAACACCAATGTCCCTCGAATTATTGCAATTACTGGCACCTCAAAAAGCGCTCCAATATCGACAGCCAATGAAACCATGAAGAATTTGGAAACCCTGAATTAATCTGATCATGCACATCATTGTGCTAGAGTTTGAAGATTGGTGTTCGCAGCCTATAGCTCGCGATAAGACAGGCTTCTCCTCGAAAACCGAATCCGTAATAGGATCTACAACTTGCTCTGTCGGACCGCTCCCTCTATGCCGCTGTGGAGCCGAATATGGTCCATCGACTCTTTGCCAGAAATAGCGATTTTTCAATTTTCGGCATGTTTTATTCTTATTATGACCGCCTATTAGGTTA